>OZ012663.1:92464773-92543154 GCA_963942545.1 Oxycera nigricornis | reverse complement strand
ATTCAAAATGCCAGCCTTTTGCTTGAATACAGCGCCGAAGTCTGTCAGGCCACTGGTCTTTTGATTCTCGCACGACTTCCATCGGAAAATTGTCCACAGCTTTTTTAACGCGTTTTTTACAGACCACACCCACTTACACTGACCACTATTTGCAGTCGAGGGGACTAAGGTCTGGACTGGCTAATGGCCACAAATTAACGCTGATAAACTCTGGCACATGGTTCCCTAGCCACTCTTGTGTGGTTTTTGCCTTGTGGGCAGGCGTAGAGTCTTGTTGGAAAACCCATTCTTTATTTTCAAACATGGTCCGGCTTAGGGGTTACAATGCCTTCATTAAAATATCCGACTGATAGATTTTGGCAGCAGTTTAAACGCCCTTTTCACAGAAATGGATAGGGTGACACCTTCGTAGGACACTCCTTACCAAAGCATCACTGATGCTGGATAATGTCCTCGTTCAACTCTCGGGATCTTTTCTGTAGCCTCCTTAGAAGACCGTGCATATATCCTATCATTTTGTTTGTTGAAGGATTCCTCCACGGTAAAGGTTTTCTCGTCGGTAAAAAGTATTATTTTGTACTGCCCTTTACCGTATCTCGATAACAGCTGTTTCGACTTTTCCACTCTATTTCGTTTTAAAGCGGCTTCGAGTCTGTGTCCTGTTTGTCTTCTGAAAGCTGTAAGCCCCAAGTTTGCTTTGATTCATGATTTTCTGATTGCAGACAGGATTTCTTGCGATTCAGGACCTTACAGCTTTGATGGCTTGTAGCTTACAAGCCGAGCGAGGTCTGCCGGATCTTTTACGGTCTATTACATCTTCAGTATCAATGAATAACGCTATAGTTCGATACACGAAAACACGCGTGATTTTCAATGGCGTTAGTGTATCGAAAATTCGGTCTTTCTCCATTTCACATTTGTGTAAAGCAATCACAGCGATGCTGTTCTCTTCGCTAGACTACTCCACCGTAACGGCATAAAATTCTGCAAAGTCTTACAAGGAGAGGCTCCGACTTTGTAGTCTCAGATTTGGATGAAATTTGGCACACACGTAGAAGACGTCCAGGAAATTCGATCCTTAAGATATTAGACTGCAACACCCTCCCCTTTTTGGGAAAAACGCCTCTAAAGTTTTTAGCGTTGCTTATCGATTAGTAAGTTTTTACATCTGACAGAAGCAGTGAAGTGTAGGTAGCAGTGCTACTAGCTCGCAATCTAGGGGTTGTGTGTTCGATCCCCGATCGGGGTATTGTTTTTTTTTTGAATAACTGTGATGTAATTAATCCAAGGTAAATCAGCAATGTTCAACCACAAATACATTTATTTTTAGAAATCAGCAAATTATTCGTCCATTTAGATATGCAAATTATACTAAAATTTGGAATATATGGAATAGGATTCCTAATAAAAAAATACCTGAAAGATAAAATAATTAGTTTTCAAGGATTAACAGACAGAATCGCAGTCATAAATATACAATTACCAGCATTTAAAAAACCGTTGTCAATTATTCAGGTCCATGCACCTACAAGTCAGGATACGAAAATAGCGAAAGATAAATTCTACAAAGATTTGACTGGATTCATGCAAAAGATAAATAAAAATGTGATCCTGTTGGGAGACTTTAATGCCAATGTTGGAGGCAAAGCAATGGAAGATTACAGCAGTGGAGTAAGAAACGAAAACGGACAAAGACTCGTCGAATTTTCTTTTGCAAACTACCTAAAAATAATAAATAGCTTCTTCAAAAAATCGAAGACTAGAAAGTGGACATGGGTCTCTCCTACTGGTAAAGAAAGAAATGAAATTGATTGTATTGTAACAAGAGAAACCCGACTTTCTAACGACTTCAATGTAGTAAATAAACTAAATTTTAACACAAATGATAGAATGGTCAGAGGGGCCATACAGTATGAAGATAACAAATCTAGAAGAAACATTAGCTTGTCAGCTAAAAATAAGATAATAACAACGCTCATATCACAAAATTACTTACATGAATTGGGAAACACTTAAGAACAAATGGAGAGTCACGAAACACTTCAAGAAAAGTATAATTTTTTGGAGAAAACACTGATTAACATGAATTATATGCGTATAAAAAATGTAAAGAAAAATAAATTAGGAGAAGAAACGATACAATTAATGAATGAAAGAAAAATAATAAATATTACACACATAAGCAAACAAATCCAAACATCAATACGAAATCACAGAAATATAGAGAGACTGAATGTATTAAGACAACAAATAGAGAAAACAGGTTGAGTCAAAAAGGGGCTGAAACAACTAAAATAATACACACAATGGACACCTAACATGAAAATCAAGAGTACAAAGAAAAACGAAACAGTCTTAACAAAACGATTATCGATAGTTAAAGTAGCGACAGAATTCTAAAAACGTCTATACACAGAGACAGTCAAAATAATAGTGACAGAATTAGAAAAGGATACTCATGAAGAACAAATACCATGCATATTAGAAACGGAAGTAATAAGAGCTATAAAAACGCAGAAAACCGGAAAAGCACCTGGAGACGACAAAATTTCGAATAAGATACTGAAAGGTATCCCGTAATATCCAAACCTGTGACAAATTTATTTAATTAAATACTAAAGTCTGAACAAATACCAACTCAGTAGACAAAGTCCACTATCGTCCTGCTACATAAAAAGGGAAACAAAAATGATATTAAGAACTATAGACCTATAAGTCTAATGTCTAATGTTTACAAAGTATTCTCAAAAATAATACTCGGCCGAATAAATAAAAACCTAGAAGAGAACCAGCCAAGAGAGAACAAACAGGATTTCGCCCGGATTATTCTCCCATAGACCATATCCATGTGGTCAAAATGATCATAGAAAAACTTAACGAATACGGCCAACACTATGATATGGCATTTGTCGACTACAACAAAGCCTTCGACTATCTGAAACACAATTATATCTGGAAAACACAAAAAAAAACCAAGGAGTAGAAAGTAAATATATCAATATTATAAAAGAAATTTATAGCAAAGGTCCAACTCGAACAGCAAGGAGAAGAGTTTAAAATCCAGCGAGGTGTCAGGCAGGGAGATCCAGTTTCCCCAAAACTTTTGTGTAAAGCAATCACAGCGATGCGGTTCTCTTCGCTAGACTACTCCACCGTAACGGCATAAAATTCTGCAAAGTCTTACAAGGAGAGGCTCCGACTTTGTAGTCTCAGATTTGGATGAAATTTGGCACACACGTAGAAAACGTCCAGAATATTCGATCCTTAAAATATTAGACTGGAACACCCTCCCCTTTTTGAGAAAAACGCCTCAAAAGTTTTTAGCGTTGCTTATCGATTAGTACGTTTTTACATCCGACAGAAGCGATGCAGTGTAGGTAGCAGCGCTACTAGCTCGCAATCTAGGGGTTGTGTGTTCGATCCTTGGTCGGGGTATTGTTTTTCTTTTGGAATAATTGTTGTCGTCGTGAGTGTTGTCTTTTTTTGAATAATTGTGGAAGTAATTAGTTTAAGGTAAATCAGCAATGTTCAACTACAAATACATTTATTTTTAGAAATCAGCAAATTATTCGTTCATTTAGATATGCAAATTATACTAAAAACTCATTGTTGAACGGTTGGAGTATTAAAAACTGTTGTAGTCTAAGCAAAACCTTGGTTAACGGTAGAATCATTCCTTGTTCTTAGAATCAACCCTGCGACCTCTTCGTGTCTCATCCTCGGCAAAAAGCAATAAACCAGGGTGGCGCCCAACGTGGCTAGTCATGAATGCTCTGGTGTTGAGTAATTGTGGCATAAAGTAGATACTAGGAACGTAATTATTTAACAGTTCCATAATTTCGGATTGCTTTGCTCAATGTGAAATCTCTGCCGAATGGTCATATAGTCCTTCATTCCTAGAATCCAGTTTTTGTTGTTTCCTTGTATCAATGCCAAATTTTAGTATAATTTCCATATCTAAATGAACGAATAATTTGCTGATTTCTAAAAATAAATGTATTTATGGTTGAACATTGCTGATTTACCTTAAACTAATTACATCCACAATTATTCAAAAACAAACAATACTCACCGGGGATCGAACACACGACGATATTTATTCAAAAAGAAAAACAATACCCTGACCAAGGATCGAACACACAACCCCTAGATCGCGAATTAGCAGCGCTCTCAACACTGCCGATGCCACACGTCGTAAAGGAGTATAATAAAAATATGGGAGGAGTCGACCTATTTAACAACGGTACCAACAATTATCGCATTCGAGTCCGTGGAAAAAGTGGTGTTGACCGTTGCTTACCAACGCTTTGGATGCAGCAATAGTGAATGCTTGGGAACTCCATTGCGCCTTTCGACGTGATATCAAGAATGGATTGTAATAAATCAGGATCGCCATGTAATACGTCAGGATCGCCGAGTGAAGATACGCGTTGTCTAAGTGAGGACTCACGTTGTCTTCTGAGTCGATACTCCTCTAAGGTGATGGTCTTCACTCTTCTAAAGATATGATCTTGTCAACAGAGAGAAGTAAAAAAAAAAGATTCGTTTCACCTACAGGCATCCCTTGGGTTGCCACATATTTGGCGCAGTCCGAGTGGACAGGCAGCCGATATTTCTAAAAAAAGAATTGCCAATGTATCAGGCAATTTACTGTCTGCCAAATTGTATAGGCAGTCGAGTTGCCGAATAGAAGGCAACGTTTACTAAATAACAACCAACTTGTTGTACTAGGAGAACACTAATTCTTCTGAGCCTCAGCTCAGTCAGTTCTTTTATTGTAAAATTTCGCTTACTGTTATGTACATTAAATTGCTTATTATATAAAAATCCCTACTATAGTCTTAAATCTATTTACCCTAACCAATCGATCGCGATTCAAATTAATTCTCACGGAATTCGTTTACTTGCAATATTGCAATATTGCTTACACCAATGCACTTTGCGTTGTCCCAATTATGTTTTTGTTTACTCTAGGTTCAGTGATCCTCTAGAGTTTCACACGGTTGTGAGAAAGGGAATTTTTAAAATACCATACCGATCATGGAGGTTGAGATCTTTGCTAAAAGATAATTGGGACATTTTTGGGAGCTTGGAAGCTTAGTTTTGTATAGGCTAGTTCCAGGTTTGGAACTAGGAATACACTACAGGATCCATAATGCACCAAATAGATTTGCGCACCAGTATCGTTGAACTCCTCATCAAGGTAGAAAAAGGACATAATTAAGCTATTCTGCAAGTGGAAAATGCTGTTCGAGGAGATCAAGTTGATCACATAATTCAGAAAAGCCATCAAACACGGAAAAGGTGCCGAAAATGCCATACACACAAGTTCTTTATTTGCAATAAATGTAAAGAACATCTACATCCCATATGTTTCTAAATGTTTCATATAATTTGAATAAATTTATAATGCATCTATTGTATATGTAACGGTTTTTTCTTCATTCAGAATAAATTTTGTGAATTTAAACGAAAAAAAATATTTTGTTTACATATCATCCCATTGATGCAAAAATGCACCAGTGCCCTCTGACCTCCCCATATTTTTTTTTAAAAAATTCACCAGAATTTTCTTAATAAGACTCCAAGATGCAAATCCTGAAAAGGAAAACTAATTCCTGTGTCTGGATCATACCTTGGAATAATATGGGGTAGTTGTGCTTGATTAAAGTGGCCTGACAATGGCACTTAATGCAGCCGCCTGAAGCCACTCCATGGTCTATGATCTGCCACGTGCGTAACCACATAATATGCGCGGTCAGGCCATCCACTTAAGGTGAAATCAAAAGGAAACATACAGTAGTCATTCATTATGTTTCACATTCACGCACATTTATTTTTGTTGGGTAACATATGAGGCTGCTTTCATGTTATTATTTTAATCACACCGATCGTGGTGTTTTAGTAAAGGTGAGAACTGATCAAGACCAAGTACAGTGGTACCTCGACATACGAGTTTAATTCGTTCCGTAACCTTGCTCGTATCTCAAAGCAATTTTCACCATTGAAATTAATTGAAATGCCATTAATCCGTTCCAGCTCCCAAAACACCAACTCAGTTGTTTTTGTTAAGAGTTTTTAAATAAGAAAAATTTATTTACAAGAAGAAACATTTATTTATGAATAACAAATACATATTCTATAAAAACCTAATTTAAAAAAAGTGAAGTGCTTAATTTTCGTCACTGGTCTTCGCTTTTTTCGTCACGCTTTGCTCATTATCACCTGCAGATCGTTTAAAAAAACTGTCCAAGGAGATTTGTTTCTTCCTCCCATTCAGAATATTGCGGAAATGAGTTAGGCAAGTTTCCTTGAACAACTCCGATGCACGACCAGTTGCAGCTATTTCGGGGTGATTTTTATCCATGAACTCTGCAACTTTCTCCCACAGTGCCAAGATCTCCTTAATATATCTTGTAGAGATAACCTCCTCCATCTCTGGCGCCTCTTCAAAATTAATTTTTCGTTGAACCACCGTATGTTGCTGCGAATGTAGATCGTGTAACTCCTCGGTTGACAGCTCCTGAGATTGTTCCTCGACGAGTTCGTTCACATCTCTCTCATCCACCTCCAGACCCATGGATTTTCCCAGAGAAACAATCTTCTCTACCACTGACACTTAGGGTTCCAATCCTTCGAAGGCCCTTTCAGTTACAGCCTCAGGCCATAGCTTCTTCCATGCAGCGGTTAAGATCCTCGTTGTAACACCCAGCCAGGTCTGATCTATAATTATTAGGTATATCACGATGTTAAAGTGGTCCTTCCAGAACTCTCGTAGGGTAAGGTTTGTGTTCTCCGTCACCTCAAAGCAGCGCCGAAAATGTGCTTGGTGTACAACTTCTTAAAATTAGAAATCACCTGCTGATCCATGAGCTGCAGGATAGGGGTGGTGTTGGGTGGTAGGTAGAGAACCTTTATAAACTTGAACTCTTCGAGTAAATTATCTTCGAGATTTGGTGGGTGAGCAAGAGCATTGTCGAGGATGAGAAGGGCTTACATGGATAGGTTGTTTTCCTGTAGATATTTTTTAACAGAAAGGCCAAACACCAAGTTTATCCACTCCACAAAAAATTTCCTGGTGACCCACGCCTTCGGATTTGCCCTCCACATAACTGGCAGTTTTTCTTTTAAAATCTTATGTGACTTAAAGGCTCTGGAATTTTCCGAAAAGTATACTAGCAGAGGCCTGATTTTGCAGTCGCCACTCGCATTACCGCAAAGTGCTAGAGTTAATCTATCCTTCATGGGTTTGTGAACTGGCATCGTCTTCTCCTCTGCCGTTATGTAAGTCCTATTCGGCATCGTTTTCCAGAAAAGCCCTGTCTCGTCACAGTCGAAGACTTGATGGGGGATGTATCCTTTGGCTTCTATCAGTTCGGAAAACGTTTTGATGTAAACCGCAGCTGCGTTCACATCCGAACTTGCTGCCTCACCATGCCTGTCGATGGAGTGAATGCCGGTCCTTTTCCTAAAGTTGTCAAATCAGCTTCGACTGGCTTGAAACGAGTCTTCCGATTCCTCGTTTGTGGAATTGTGTGGGATCTGCTTCAGCAAATCACCGTAAATCGCTCGTGCCTTCTCACATATGATGCTTTGTGTTAAGGTTCCTCCTTGAAGGCGCTTCCTTGTCACCCACACCATCAGTAGTTTCTCCATCTTTTCGTGGAGAGAGGTCCAGAGCATAGAAATAATTGTAACGCCCTGCTGCTGGCGTTATACCCTTTATCAACTCCTTCTGTTTAAGCACAGTACATACTATTGATCTGCTACGCCCGTACATCCTTGCCAACTCGCACACCTTGCTCGTGTTTTTCTATGATATCACGCTTTAATTCAATAGACTTCATCTTCTTTTTCGGTTATAAAAATAAATGTGATAATGTTTTGTAAATGTACAAAAAGCAAAAAACCCGAACCCAACTTAGCAAAAATCCTTCGAAAACGAGAGAAACAAGCACACAGACTGAAGTCTAGTCTGAGGTGGGAGAAACTACTCGCTCGCTCGGCGGCTCGTATCTGAAAACACTCGTATATCGAAATACCACTGTATCTGCTAAATATTTTTTTTAAATCTCGGGAATGTGTATCTAATCGATTTTGATAATAAATAATCTAGGAAGGGATTAGAAATTGGCATAGGCCACACGTAGCACCATAAGGTGATTAGTCCAAGACAATGGCTGCGGTCCTTTTCCAAAGAATCCACGATCCATGCGTTGATGTTCAAGTTCTTGGAATTCCCTCTGATCAGGGCACCGTCCAACTTACAAACGATTTCCCACAGAAGGTCCTACGCTGCTTAAAGTGCTTAAGGTTCATTTGAATCATACTGATACTCCGGTCGATTGAAGTGCCCACTATTATCAAAGTGATTGACACTTACTCCTTGCTTTCGTGCGCAGTGAATGTAATTTGGCTGATTATTACACTACGGCGTGGATTCGTCCTGCGAGCTATTGAAATTGGCAGCAAACCATCCGAAATCCAGTTATTTAAAGCACTGTTTCGCCGAGATCTGCTCTTGCAGCACACAGACCAGCCAATTTATTTTTATTTTAATAGTGGCAGGCACTTGTCCAACTGTTTTTATCGGAAGGACAATGGTCGTTATCTTGGTTTAAATTTACGCTCTAGTCTTAAACTACTTTAAAAAAATATCTACTGACCCATATCTTGTTGGTGTTTGAAAAAATTGTTATTTTTTCCAATCAGCTATTTTCTAACATAGCTAGAAATTCTACGAGGATGATGTGGCTATGACGCACACAGCATTATGAATCAGACTATAAAGATTTTTATAAAATGCAGCCAAATTTCTTTATTGCTTTGCTATTTGCTTGTATTTACACTAAAAATAAAACAGGTGTCGGAAATCAAGGGCCTTGTCCAATTAATCGTCGCTGGTTTTTCATTAAATTTTTTACTAGAAATTCTGTTTTGCATGTAACTTCTAGCGATTGTCTAGTTAACTACACATGTGTTACAGCCAATATTGCACCACGAGCAACTCTTGATGGCATCGTTCCATTCCAGACCTGCTGGGCAGCACATCACCGTATCCCTGCCATGGTCACAAACGATATATTTGCAACGATCAGTGCCGTGGGGACGGTATTGACCTAGTTCGCAACAATCGGTTCCAGGGGCGGGTGTAATTACTGGTGGGGCAGTTGGTCGTGGAGTAGTAGTTGTTGTTGTCGATGTAGTAGTGGGTATTGGAGTGGTAGTTGTGGTGGTGGTAGTGGTGGTTGAAGTAGTAGTTACCGGAGGTACAGTAACGACAGGAGGAGTTGAGGTAGGTCCAGTTCCACAATTTCCACCGCAGGTGTAGCCAGGCCACACGCAAACTTGAATCGCCTCGTTAAATATTAATCCAGCTGGACAACACTTCAGAACCCCGATGCAGTTATCACAGTGGTAGAATAACTTTTTATCCGTAGGGTGAGCAACAAGGTACCCATTGCCTTTAGCTTGGCATACCTTTCAAATATCATTAAACATCAATTTTACTACTTGACTCCAATGCGAATAATTACTTAAAACTATGCATGAAATTTTCGTAGCAAAATGAATAAATAAAACAATTCAGCTTACCGTATCTACTGACTGAGTGTACACAGCACTGACAAATATTGTCAACGCAATTAAAACTGGCAGGACGAACATAAAATCGATATTATTAACTATTCGGAGACATTTTTTTATTCTATTTCAATTACCTTTCATTTTGTAAAGAGTTTTTAGATGACGATTGTTCCTCGATCAAATAAATCAAATCTCTTGTTTTGAGTACGAGACGTACTCCTAATGAAATCGCTGGCTTAACTGATGATCCTGATACAATGTCTATCATTATTTATAGGCCTATCGTGAAACATGATTTCAAGTTGGTGCCTAAGCAAAAATCGAAATACAACACAGATGACACAAAAATTAAATTAAAATTAGCACACAATTAGTCGTTGATCTGAACGAATTACTGCTTGTATATTCAATCTCATGTGATTTCTCATCGCGTTAGATTTTCGTCAAATATTGCCACGAATCGAATTAATATACTTTGTAAGCGTTATCAATTCTAATTTCGTGGAAAAACAAGCGAGTTCCTTACAACTTGTACATGGTGCAATAACAACCGCGAACAATATCTGAAACCGATAAAGATGCATAGTACAATCGAAGAACATGTTAATTATTTGTACTTAAGACGGTATTGAATACAGTCACCACCTCTTGCAATTCCAGGAATCCACCGTACTTGGGGGGGGGGGTGTAACCAAATGTTATCTAAATGTGTACCAACCGCAAAATTATGAAAAAATACCTCAGATGTGTTTTTCGGTTGTTGATAGGCAATTAATTGGTTTTTCTGACGCGATTAATCATCAATCTAAGTTGATTTAAACTTTGATTTTAGGCCAATCATTTTCAGTTGGATTTCAATCGGGCAAGAAGCTGAACATTTGTATTCCAGATAATTTTGGGAGTCAGTTAAAATTTAGATGTATGAGTATTCATAATTTTTATGAAGTGATATCTGTGATTTTAAGTAGATATAAGTTGAAATAGAGTAGCTGCACTACTAGTTAATCTGAATTTACCATGATTCCACTAAATATCCGTTTGCTTTTCATATCTTTCAACTGATTCAGAACTACGACTAGACCGTCATCCCTAATTTTCTAGTGCATTTGTGAAAAATTTCTATTATGCGGTAAGGAGTTACCGCATATTTTTTTTATTTTTTAGTAAAAAAAACATGTGTGAAAAAATAAATAAAAGAACATTTATTATTTATTTTAATATTTTTATATATTAAAAAAAAGATAAGATTATAAGGGTTTTCTACTCTGGTTCATATATGCCACATTATGAACAAATTACAAATAATTTTACTTATTTTGACTATAGTGTATCAAAAAGCAGAAAACAATTTCTCTTGTCATTCAAGCACAAGTGAACTTTACATTTCCTACATACGATGTGGGATCGACCGCTACAGTCTGGTAGTTTACAGCGCTGCCGGGATGTCCAGATAGGTAAGTGGTCCATTTGGTCTAAACGTAGATCCTGAGATGGCATTATTGCGGTACCTACTCTAGCTTTCTTTTCTTGAATTGCATTTTCTAGAAGATTAGAAGGCCGTCCACGTTTGCCACTTGTACTGGGTTTATTGACCATGGTTAGGTCTTCAGCCACAGCTACCTTGAAATCACATAGGGGTAGCCATGCATCTGCATCAACATTTCTGCGTCTATATAAAAGCCAAGCATTGACAGTTATCATGTCTATGAGGTGAAAAAATATACGATGGTAAAACTGATTTTAATCCTGTAGTAACCTAAGAGTAAGTCTAGACGATCTACACCACCCATGTGTCTGTTATATGTAGTTACAATCTTCGTACAGGGTACCGCTTCGTATACTTTTTTTCCTTTTTATTGTATCGTCTCACTTTCGTCAAGGGTTCACTGTCTACGTAGGTGGAAGCCAAGTTCACAATTCTGTTGTCAAACCATGTTGTTACAGATATATCCGTGTTATCTATAGTTGTGAGCTTTTCCACTGTAGCACCACGTTAATTCCTTTTCAAGTGAAACTATGTAGCCGATTGGCTTTGATTGTGCCCAGTGGCAAAATCTCTTTTTTTGATAGATAAACTAAAAGAGCCCATGACGTAAACCAATTGTCAAAGAAAAGCCTGTAGCTCAGGTAATTCGAAATCAAAGCTGAAACCTGAACTACCACTTAAGACGAAGTTCAGGTATCCCCATTTGTGAGGCTTTTTAGGGTTGTATTGCTTCATGGAAGATCTACTTTTGGCCGGGGTAATCTGTTCATCAATAGCCAAATATTGTTCTTTAGGAACAGTCAATAACCTTTCTCTTACTTGGTTGAGAAATGACCTCAGTTTATGGATAGGATCATAGCCAGATTGACCTTTGGGAACTTGGGTAGAATTGTCGTTGAAATGTATGAAACGTTTTATCTCTTCAGAACGGTTACAGGACATTACTGTATTTATTTTAGGGTGCCCCAACATTGAACTGCAATAATCTCTGGTAGCAGGCAGCTGAATAATGGACATCATCAAACATATGCCAACAAATGGTTCGATTTCATTACTTGTAACTCTGATTGGCTTTTCAGGACGCTTTTCAGTTTCTTGTGTTATATGCTGAAGTATATAATCAGTAAACAAGTACTTGAAAAATTGCAGGGATGTTCCATGATATTAGCAGGTAAGCTCGTTTCGCCAGAAAATTCAATTTCCGTTTCTGTTTTCTGTAGAGAACCATCCCTCCACCTAGGCTTTGCATTTCTTACAGCTCATGAGCTCGTTCTGGCAATATCCAAAAGTGGAACATTGTCTTCTGATTCGGGTTCTGATTCATCTGCTTCTGGTACTACTATTGGAGGTCGATTTCTCAACGATCTTGCGTAATTCTCATCATTGGAAAGATCGTCATCTGTGCTGTTATTGGGAAAATCTGTGATGATAGTATGTATACCTCCACAATACTTTCATGGGTCCATGATATATGTTAGAAATTTAAAATTCACTCGTAAAATTCACTATGAAGGATGCGCTCTGATAAAAACTCATGACGAGACTGACTGAGCAAAGTCCTGACAGAGTGATCACTTTGTTGACAAAAAATTGTGAACGTTATACCTACGAACCAATAAAAAAAGGATGGGATGGAATTTTCCCAAAACAGATAGTAATAAAAAGTAATAATTTTTTTGGAAATTTCACAGCCATTACATATGGGTCGCAGAACACTGCGAGCGCCTTGAGACTTGAAAGGATTTGGGACCATCATGAAAGTGTACATGTGGTACATCTTTACGCAGACGATTGGCTGAAGATTGTGTAAAACATTTTATTGGTTGAGAGTTATTGAACAAGGATAGAGCATAAGGTTGCAATGAATTCGAGAATTGATAGTTAGTTTGGAGTCGTCCTGTTTTTTCAACAATATCTGACACAATATAACGTGCATCCAACAGAAATTATGAATAAGTGATTTGGTAGGTATCACAACATCCCGGGTGGGATTAAACATTAGCAGATTATACAAATATGTGCTCCAGAACGGAGATCTACCCTTACAACTAAATGAAAAGCACAGTCTGCTAACGCATGATGTGCCATATAAAGACCAAGGTTGAAATGCATATTTTTGCATACTGGATCAAATTTAGACCATACCTAAAACTAATATTTTATGTACGTTATACTTCTAAAAGCAATAAACCCTTAGCTTTTCTGAATAAATAGAAGTATTTCCTAATCAAAACGTAGTTTTTGTGACGATGTTGAGAAAGAAACTATTTTTTCAACAATTTTGAATACACAACTTCGCTGCGCCACATGTCAAATTTTTTTGGTAACTATGTTTTAGTTACAGAACGGGCTCACAGATTGCGCTGCCAGTGGAAGTCTACGTGTCGTGTATGATCCGATATGCAGAAAACTTAGATATTTTCGAAACAAATTGGAAATATTGATCAACGTATGAAATGGTTCATATTTCGACCGTTATGCGGTAAAGGGTTAAAGTTACAATGTTGTTTCGTATTATCCTAGTCAAAGCTGGGGAAAAAACCTTAAAGTTTACTAAAACATTTTTGCTCACCTGTTCATTCCGAATGTGTAGCTTTTCATTATAAAGGTTACTTTATGTAGATAATTTTATTAGTGATGATTTGGATGCCTAAAAAAGTAACGTATCATTTTTTTAATATTTTCAAAAATCAACCAATACGTTTACCTAGCACAATATTGTTCCAAAGATGTCCTTGATTTCTTCTACGTGAAGCAAATAGCTACCAGAAAATCTTCTTGCTCTCATTTTCAAATTTCCAACACTTCATGTTGTGTTTATATCACCATCAATCATCAACCAGGTCCAAATCGAATCTTTCCTTTCTGAAAATATTGCTTCCAGTCCAGTCTCGATTCAACGACCATGTCCTCCTGTTTACAAATCTCGATAGAGATTTTCTATCAGCATCCACTGACTCCTCCTAACGATTGTGTCTTTTCCCTGGATTACATTTCAGGGTGCGTCTGAAAGTTCTAGCAACGCTGCGTGGATTGTGCCCTTGAATACTCGTATATTATCGGATGATGATCAATTGTTCCCTAAACCGATATCGTATGAATGTTTTATCACTGCAGGATTGCAGAAAATCTTATTTCATATCGACTCAATCAATTAACGCTTGATAGTCTAGTCTAATTCATTTTGGCGACACTAGTTTTTTGTTCAACGTTGGGATGTGGAAATCTTCAAAGGATACCGATCAGCTCCTGCCTCTCGGCATGCCGGATTTCCACCGACTACAACAACCTTCGTATCCTTCAATCATTCTCTCCATCAAATTGAGTAATTCTCCATATTTAAAATTTCAGTACATAATACTTCCCAGACGATAAGAATTGGTATAAGAGATACTACCAAATTTGTAAGTTTTAGTGTCCTTTTAGTTAGATTCAGAGTTCAGACTATTCGTTTATGAATTATTTCCTGTTGATTACATGTTTGGCTTTGACTTTAGTTGAGCTGATTGTACTTGTAACTTACTTCGAATGTGGGTCCTGAAAGAGATATTTTTTAGTGTCGTTTTAAAGGAAGTTAGGTTCGCTATATTGTTACATTGAAAAATTTAGCGACTTTGTTGAAGGGGTCTTCTTTTAGCTGATCAGTTCTGGCAAATGCGATAGCAATATTATTTATATTTCTCATTCTGTAAGTGTTTTTTCCCTTAACTCTATCACAGTCATTACCGTGTAAGTTCTTATGTATGAATTTAACTCTTACCATGGAAATCATGCCTTGCAAATTCAATACTTGGGCTGTTTCGTAAGCTTTGCTCGTTGGAGCTGGCGTAAGGAGATTGTAAATGGTTTTATACGCCCTGGTTACTTGTCTGGAGATAGTCAATTCAAGATGCCAAAACCGAAATCCTCCCAGAAAAACGATAAAATCGTTTGATGGTTTTGTCTTGACGCTACCCCTAATCTTTGAAATTTCAAATAAAGTGTTTCTTTGTCTTAACTATCTCATATTTTATTATAAATGCATCCGAAATTTTATTTTGACTACTGAAAACAATAACATTTTTTAAAAAAAAAAAGTAATAAAATTCAAAATCGTCACGAGAATCGTTGTCTGGCTCTTAGGCGTTTTGGCCACACCTTAATTGGTGAGGTTACACTATGGACACGCCTCACCACAACCAGCATTTGCACGAGCACACGTTTTAAGACTGTCGTTCCATACTAAACCGCAAGGACAGCACATAGTAGTGTCCACACCGTGGTTGCAAACAATAAATTTGCAATCATCGCCAGGGAATGGTCGATATATTCCATCAGGACAAAGATCAGGACACGGTTCAGGTGATCCTGTTACTACTGGTGGGGTAGCAGTCGTTACTGGTGGCGCTGCAGTCGTTACAGGTGGAGCTGCAGTCGTTACTGGTGGCGCTGCAGTCGTTACTGGTGGCGCTGCAGTCGTTACTGGTGGCGCTGCAGTCGTTACTGGTGGCGCTGCAGTCGTTACTGGTGGCGCTGCAGTCGTTACTGGTGGCGCTGCAGTCGTTACTGGTGGCGCTGCAGTCGTTACAGGTGGAGCTGCAGTCGTTACTGGTGGCGCTGCAGTCGTTACTGGTGGCGCTGCAGTCGTTACTGGTGGCGCTGCAGTCGTTACTGGTGGAGCTGCAGTCGTTACTGGTGCGCCTGTTGCGCAGCCGCCTGAACCACAACCAATATCAGACCATACACAGGCTTGTTGTGTAGCGCTAAAATTCAAGCCAGCTGGGCAACATTTCAAAATGCCAACGCAATTGTCACAGTGATAAAATTTAGTAGGTTCATCGGGCACTGCAATTAGCTTTCCGTTTAGCTCCGATGCACACGCCTATTTGGAAAGAAGAAATCAACTGATATACTTGAAGATGTGCAACCTCCAGCAAAAATTAGAAAATCTTTGACTAAATTGAACCATTGAAACGCATGAACCTCGGTGACTTTCAAAGTTGGAAGCCATATTTCAGGTTGACCTAATGTTTGCAACACTCATTTTCCCTTTTCATTTTAACTGGCTTTATATGTCTCAGCAGACTAGTCAAATTTTTGAAACTCTTTGTTATTATTGCAGATACTATCCTAGATCTAGTGGTTGCATTCACATTTGTTACAAAAGTAACCTCTACTATGAAACATATGATAGTACTTATCCTGTGAGTTACACAAAGCTAAATGATATGTTTGAATTTTGTCTGGAATATTTTGATCTCATAATAATGGTGATAGTAAAGGATTAAGTAGCTGTGGAATATGAAACAGCACGCCAGAAAGACAGCTTGCATATGTATATAAACCCCGATCAAAGGATCTAGCTAATAAAGAGTGAACTTCGCGCGGCTCATCACCAGCAGGAGAATATTAATACTAAGCTCAGTTGCAGACGTTAGAATCGGAAAGTCTGAATTCGTATCGTCCTGTTTGAATAAGAAAGGGCCGATCGTTAACAGAAAAAGAAAGGCCATCACAATGAAATAATCAATTGTGACTTGAGAAAGAATCTATCGCTGGGATGATCCAGCACTTTTACTCTAAATTATCAAGTAGAGTTCAAGCTTCTTTAGATTATATAGTATATAGCTTCAGAGTTCTAATTTTAAGAGTTTGAGTCCATGTAGATCGTCAACAGCAATAGGAAGACAATAACGATCAAACAATTGATCTTGAACTGAAAAGGATTTCATTGCAGAGACGATGTTCGAACCTTATTTAAAAGTACCAAGTAGAGTCCAAAGGCCTTCCGATTATATAGTATATAGTACTAGATTCTCAATTTCAAGAGTGACTACAGAAAAAGATAGCTTTAAGAATCGATGGTGACTTTGGAAGAATTCTAAAGCAGGATCAAAGGTTGGCTGTTTTTCAAAAATAGCAAGACCTGCTAAAGATCTCGGTTAGGTCTAGAAACTGAATTAGACAAAATTAAAAGTAACCGATCAATAGATAGTACACTGAAGTAGAGAGAGGTTCCAAATTTAAAGGCTTTTTGAGAAATTTTGTAAGCTACTCACAGTATGAAAAATCTAACCTGATCTTTATATGTATCAAGGACTCAAATGGTAGTTTGAAGTGACAAAACGTTCACATGCACTACCACTATTGGGTGTGTGGAAACAAAATGTGACTATAAATTATTCTATTGAAGATGCAAGACTGCTGCCTGCGAAATATAGTTGTACTCATTTGGAAGAAAGATTTACTGATCCACCGAAGAAAACAAGCTATTTACCATTATTTTTCAATAAATATAGTAAATCTACCATAATTTCGGCCAGGAGACAAGAAAAAATCCAGAGACAAATCGAAAAAAAATTCATGGCATTCGAATGAGGCGATGGAACGGGAGAAATAAGATTCCAAAAAAGTAAAGTATGAGATGATTATTGTGATCTTTTGAATGTATATTTCAAACTGATTATGGCTGACTCCATGCAGCTGAAAATTTCGACTGAATTTCTTCAAAAAGTCTATTGAATTTTGGATGCTATCATTTAGCGAAGATTAAAGGCATTTTCATAGTCTTCTGCTTTGATGAGTATCATAAATTATCGTTAGGAAAGAATCTGCAATGTATACAACTTGAATAAATATGTAGTGCATGTTTATCATGTACTTAAAGAAAATTTATTACAATTTTATTGTATTATGTAATGCCAGTAAGGTATAAAATAATTGATATTGTCAATATATTTAATTCGATAATCTCAATAAGCAGGACGAGTATTATACCGTAAAGTAAATTATTACTCTTTTTAACTTTAGAAATTTTGTGTTTTTTTGAACAATTTTGTTGTGTCTCGATCTTAATGTCCAGACAGTATATGGTATATATATGTATACTGCTTATCGTGGCGATCATAGATTTGATTAACACACACACACACACACACACACATATATATATATATATATATATATATATATATATATATATATATATATATATAAATATTTCATTTGATAATAGAGAATATAAATATTAATTACACTTTTGCGAAGTTTCACGATTTACTTTTAAATTATATTAGTCAGCTTAGCATGGGTTAGAACCTCCTAGTCTAGTCAACAACTTCGTCTTCTAGTGTGATTTTGGTTAGCAAGTCACTAACACTATTATTGCACATTAATGGAGGTTCTTTTTGTTCCAGATTATAGGCTGCTTCCCTAATTAATTTAATGGGAAGCTTGGTTTCGGGGTGTCGGATGGCATCATCTTCAGGTGCTGTCATTTACCATCCATCATGTGCGTTAATGTGCAATAATAGTGTTATTGACTTGCTAGCCAAAAACACACTAGAAAACAAAGTTGTTGACTAGACTAGGAGGTTCTAACCCATGCTAAACTGACTAATATAGAATAGCGACGTAGGCATATATACGAACAAATTGACAATCGTTATACTTCGCGGATACAAATAATAAAATAGTTGAAGTATAACGAGCTTTATCCATCAACAAACCTAATCGTGATCGTGCTGTCTGGTCACGGATGGTAAATGACAGCACCTGAAGAGGACGCCATCCGTCACCCCGAAACCACGCTTCCCATTATTTTAAATTATGTTTTGATAACCATTTTTTAATGAAAATATTTAATTAGATTTAGAATGAAAAGCGTAATAAATTCAAAATTAAGCTTAGTCTACGGATTCCAGATAGTCGCAGTTTAAAATAATATAATTTTATGTTAAGATTATTGAAAAAAAGTCGTGTTGTTGTTTTTCACCAAAAATATTATGTATTTCTTCAAATACGTATTTCGGTTGCTACTTGTAACCTTCTTCAGTGTTTTGTTCACGACTGAAAAGACGCTCAAAAGATCCAAATAAATTTTATGTTGAAATTTTAAAGCACACATATTGATTTTTTAAAAATGAAGGGAATTAGTAGTGATTTTCAAGGTATTGAGAATAATAATGATGTATACGTATTTGTAATTTATAATGTAAATGTTATTGTTTCATAACTTTTCTTTCAAAACAGGGGTGTAAAAGTTAGAAAATATAGTGACAAAAATAAAGGAAAACATTCAGAAAAATGGAGGATCCAACTAAAAAATTGTGAATGGGAGAATACAACACAAAAATATGATTTAAATTTTTTGTCAAAATATCTATGAGCATTTTGAAAATGTATTTCATCGATACATAGATAAATTCTTCACTCCTCCATTATCGAGTAATGGAGAACAGAAAAATAATTACCAACTGATTCAGGGGATGTACAACAACAAATAAAATGTAAAGATGAAAAAAATGAAATAAAATAATTCCACCAAAAATACTTTCTTTGGAATGAATAAAATCAGGCTGCCTAGAAAAAATTCACAATTGTGAGTTCCCATACCTTAACTCTGAACTACAGATACAAAAAAAAATAATATGCTATAATATACATAATTTAAAAATGGTAGCTCGATTTAAAGTTGAGCTCCTATTTCTTTGTAAACATTTAAATATATAAAAAAATTAAGGGTGGATAGTTTGCATTAAGGGGTTACACCACAGTTGAGAGCGAAAAGTTAAGGTTTTTTGCGATTTTTTAAAGTGGAAGGAAAATTAGTAGGGTAATTCTTTTTAAGGATGTCATTATGCATGTTTTTAAGTTTAAAAAAATATGTTTATTCAAAAATATTACAAAATGGCTGCTCAACAGCCATTTCTGCGGAACGTTTTTTTTTTTGGAAGGGCTCCGCGGCACGCAGTAGAAGTGCTCCTAAAATTAATGTGGAACGAAATGAAATTTGTTTTCTTAAACCTCATTAGTATAGTTAGAGAAAAACGCAGGGGATTTTGAAAATTTCCATTTTTGTTGAATTAGCGAGTATTTGAAAAAAAAGTTCATTTTTCTACCAAAAAACGGGTACTTTTTTGTACCTAAAAAATCGAAATATTAACTTATCAAAAACTGGCTACGTATTTCTATGCAAGATGTGATATTAATTTGAAGTGAAAAAATAGAAAATTATTTGAGCTATGTTGCGTGCCGATTTGAAAAAACGTGTTTCGAGAAAAACGCGTTTAAAATTTTGACTTTACTTTACTTTACGTTTTCTCTCAACATCAAAGGACGCTGTACTAACGTACTTTGTGTTCAACATCCTTGAAAATGTTTCTAACAAAATCTTTTAGTGTATTAGAGAAGTTAGAAATCCAATGGTAGGACATTATACTGTACCCGATGAGCAGGTGTCGTATTTACCGCAGGTAGTCGTTTCGGAGCAGTTGGGAGGGGTCGAGAAAGAGTTCGAAATTTCAATGAAAACGATTTCTGCCAGGTATAGAACCGTTTGTCTCTTATTCTAAAGGGTTCAAATGATTTTTTAAGCCAATAAATAAAAAAATCGACTTTTGGAAATTTCTACTGTGGTGTAACCCCTTAATCTGAGTAACACATAAATTTGAATTATAAAAAAAGAGATACACACATCATCTGACTAATCAACAGCCTATTACATGAAGGTAAATTATAAGAACTATTCTATCAGAGAAGTTTAATTTGTCACCAATTGAATATTTTTTGAAGGAAATGATTAATTTCTTGATAAAATATAAAATTTATACAAAGCTCTTAGCAGTACATCTGCCAAAAAAGATTGAATGAGACACAGTACGCTAATAAATATTTTCGAATATTTACTTTAAAAAATATTGAAATGAAAACATTTTATTACTTTTAAATGAGTAACTAGTCATATGTCCTCAACAGGAGCAACAAATATCACTTCAAGTGTAACATATCTGCATATCGTAAAGAGTGGTAAGCTTGAAGAAGATTCGCCTCAATCGAGGCGCTCCTCAATGTGAACGACAGCTTTGAAATGAGCTGCTGGTTACTATTATCAAGAGTAACACTTGTAAAAAAACTGAACTTAATTATGAAGTAATACTTCATTATGAAGTAAATCTGCTGCTTAATGAGATCAGACTAATGAAGTGGAAGCGACATGTTTGCAAGTTTTATGAGGCATAATAACATTTTGTGTTGAGTGCAGTGTCATTTGTACGTAAAGCAAATGAATAAGATGCAATCGTAATAATCATACACATTCGGGCACCTATTGTGTGTTACCGTATCAATACACCGGGAATCATTATGAAGTGATAGTTCATAATGAAGTTTAGTATGTCAATTTTTTCGAAATTGGTTTTCTACGTAAATAATCAATTGCAGACAGTGTGAAATTGATGATGATTTGGACTATTTAAAAAGAGATGTCAATTTCTAAGAAATACATCATATTTCAATAAATGTTTCAACAATCTCAATAAAAAATACGAAATTTACTTATAATATCTTTTAAATAAAATAAATTTCATACTCATGTTATCTTATCAAGTCATCTTGTTTGAAATTTGTTTAGCGAGTACTCACCGTGTCCGAATTTTGGGCATATGTAGCGCTGATAAAAACTGTTAATAATATTAGCACTAAAAATAACCATTGTCTATCAAATATCCAATAAATTATATTTTATCAAATCACCTTTCATGATGAATGTTCCCATCGATCAAAACTAAATCGTTTCGTCAAAAAGAAAATACTTTTTACGTAGTCCTTGCAAAACAATCTACTGAACTGATGCATATGGAACCTAGCTACAAAGCTTTTATACTCGGTCCACTAACACGAGCTGTATATGAATAACAACAAAAGATTGTTTGCAAAAAAAAATATAATCAAAATTTTATACAAGAATACCATATTAATATTACGATTGCACTTAACGTTATTGAATTTTTGATGTTATCAATACTCATCAGTTGATAACAAGCCTATGTTGCATAGAGAATTCACATTTGTTTGAATGGAAAAAGTGCATTTGCAATTTGCGGCTTAGTTTATGCAGTTTTTTGCGGAAATGAGTTTTTTTCAAGATGGATGTTCTGTAATGGAAAGAAGATTGATTCCATTTATTGTATCGAGGATGCTGTCATACAAGCTTGAACGATAGCTGTAATTTCATCAGCTTCTATTAAATATTTGACCTAATTATTTAAAAAATTTCCAAAGACTTGTAAAGTAACTATTTAATTCATATTTGAGTTTCGTGAAACGATGATGCTTTTCATACTAAGTTCAGAAATCCAAAATTTATCCTTCCATTTATTTCGGTTCTGTAAAGAGTTTTCTTTCGGTTGAAGATGAATTTCTGAATCACGGAAGGTTCACTAGCACTAGAGTGGTCGTTTTCCGACCATCTATATATAATGTTCGATTTGCCATTTAACCCTCCCATGAATCTACCCTTCATCAGCAAAAGGAGGATGGATTGGGACAGATACCATATCCGTATTCGAGTCTGTGCTTGAAGATGGACCTCCAAAGATAGAAGATATATGCGATCTTCAAAAAACCGTTGAAGCCCTTACATCCGCCTTCAATGAAGCAGCAAGGTCTGCATGTAGTTCGAAGAAGCCTACGAGAAAGTCTAAGTGAAGTTGCGGCGCTGCAGAAGGGATGTAGAAAGTCATTTGATCGTACTAAAGAATAAAATAACTTGTCTGCTTACAAACCCAAACTAAGGGAGTTCACATGCTCCAGAAGGAAGGCTAAACACACCTCGTGGAGAAGTTTCTGTGCAAAAATAGAAAACTCCAAGGATGTTAGGATGTCTGACGAGCTTTTTCGCATTTCCAGGGTCTGTTAAAGACACAGATAAAGTCTGAACAAAATGCAGCACCAAGAAATCATCTATGCTTATTGACCCTCTCCTGGTAAACGCTCTTATTGAAACCATGGACCCCAATGTTGGTCCAGGTCCAGATGACATTCCTAATTTGTTCATTAAATCCTTATCCTCTTCCCTAAATACTCCCCTTTCTTTCATTTTTAATTTGAACTTATCCTCTGGTGTTTTTCCTCAGTTTTGGGGAATTACCAACATCATCCCAATTTTCAAATCTGGTGACCCTTCTTCCGTTTCAAACTATCGTCCCATTTCTGTCTTATCTGCCTTCCCTAAAATCTTGGAGCGTATAATTCACACTCATCTCTATTCTACCTTAGGGCATCTTATTGTACCTGAGCAGCATGGTTTCCTTCCAAATCGTTCCACTACTTCAAATTTCCTTGAGCTTTCGAACACCATATCTGCTTCGCTGGATAATCACTTACAAGTTAATTGCATTTACACCGATTTTTCTAAGGCTTTCGACACTATTGATTATCTCATACTATATTGCAAGCTTGTGCGTTTTGGTGTCTCAGATTCCCTCCTTTCGTGGCCGCTTTCCTCTTTATCGTCAAGGGTTTCCCATGTTTCTATTTTGGATTCACGCTCTGCTCCCTTTTATCTGCAGTCAGGTGTTCCTCAAGAATCAATTCTTGGTCCTCTCCTTTTCATACTCTACATGAATGATCTTCCTTCAATATTTAAGTCTTCCTGTCTTCTTTATGCTGACGACCTCAAGATTTTTACAGTGATTCGAACGCTTGAAGACTCCAAAGTTCTTCAATATGATCTAAACTCACAGAGTTCTTCGTGTCAATCAAATTCTCTCTCCCTTAACATTCCGAAGTGCAATTCATTGACCTTCACTAGTAAGTTCTCACCCGTCTTCTTTGCGTATTCTATTGTCACCTTCGACCCTAAACTAAGGTTTGACGCTCACATTCATAACATAGTTGCCAGAGCCTCAAAGCTATCGAAATTTGTGTTGAGACATTCCCTTATGTTTGTTAACCCTCATTCTGCAGTTTATGAGTGTCGTTCGTGCTATTCTGGAATATGTCTCCCAAATTTGGTCCCCTTATCTTGAATCCCATATTTACCTTGTGGAATCTGTTCAGCGTAAATTTACCCGCTTACTCCTTTTTAAATTTAAAATACCTTATATGTCCTATGAAGAATGCCTTTTGCTATTTAAGATACCGTCTTTAGCATCGCGAAGGACATATTTTGATCAATGCTTTCTTTACAAGCTGTATCATAATTATATAGATGTGAACATCGATAATCTAATTTCCTTGCGACAATCCACTAGACCCTTTCGATCAACCAATATTTTTGTTTTGCCTTTCGCTCGGGCGGATGTCTATTTTAATTCTCCTCTACTCCGTTTACCGAGGACTCATGATCGACTCAAGCTTGGACCTTTTCCCTCTAGTCTCGTAGATTATAAGCGAATTTTAAATAATGTTTTATTAAATTAAGTACTTATTTCAACCATAAATTGACACTATGTATTTTATTTTGCCACATTTTATAATTGGAGCTATCTGTTAAATGTGCAGATATTAAATTAAAAAAATGTGGTCTAAGTGCGACACTTGCGGCCCACACGACTAACTTCCCAGCGGGGTGAATAAAAAGCTATAATTTGCTTTCATTATTAATTACTATTATTCATAATTACCTACTATTATTAAACATTATTATTCTAAATTTATATAATTACTTTTATTATTTTTATAAATTTTTTATCTAACCATAAAAGCTTTGGTAGAGGAAGACGTCTCCACCACCTGGTCATCCTCTACCAATGCCTCGGCAACCTTGTCCTCTTCGTTCTCATCATCCTTCTTGTCCTCCATCTCGGCCTCGGAATCCACAACTATTATTGAGGGTATTTAATTATTGTTTAAAATAATCATTCGTTATTAGGAATGTTTGACCGTTACTGAATAATTATAATTGACTTTATATATACAATATCAAACTATAACTAATATTGTTTGATTGTTATTAACAATATTAAATTATTTATAACAATATCCAAATATCACCCAAACCTGATAATATAAGTTTGCAATTTTATAAATTAATCTTTATTTTTTTTGAAATAACATTTTGTACAAATTTGATCACAATTTTGCTAAAACCCACAATAATAACAACATTACTATGAAGTTATTTGGTATCTGCACGAATTAAAAGTGCGTATCAACAGTTTAAAACTAAGCAATTTTTAGTCGTTTTTTCAGTTTTTTCATCCTAAATAAAAAATGGCTCAACCGATTTTGCTGAAAAGTCATTCAGTTTTAAGTTACGTGATTACGCGTCAAATGAAACCGGTCCCACGTCAATCCGATCTCAATCGAGACGAAAAATAGTTCCGAACGCACATACGTACATACGCACATACGTACATACGCACATCCGCACATACGCACATCCGCACATACGTACATACACACTCACAGACATCTCTCTAAAAACGATGGATTTGGATTCTAGAAACCTTAAAACGTGGAGATATGTCAAAATTTGGGATTCGCAAAATCGACCCCATTACAATAACTTCCCATAGGGAACTGGGAAGTTAAAAATAAAAAGACGCTACCCATCCTTATGGGCATTCACTTTCCGGGTAGCAAAATTGCACCGGACAAAGCTGATACACATACGCTCTCGAACTGTCTGTCAACTACTGTGTCTGTAAATGACAGGCAAAACAGCCATACCCTGGACAATCATCCCCTGGAATGAACAATATCCCACCTGTTGAGGTCCAGCAGAGAATCAACACAGCAATTTCATGGCTAAACGCAATTTTCAAAGCATTTCCACGGATGGCTTACATTCCACAGCGCTGGAAGGAAGCTAATAAAAGTCTTAATACCTAAAGCGGGTAAGACCTCCCACCATTCATCCTGAGCCATATTCTAAAAAGCATCGGTCGACATCTACAGGGTGCGCCATCTGGACGTACCCTATTTCAACATTGGATAACTCCGCCATTTTGCAGCCGATTTTTACAAATTAACAGGATTTTTTTAGGATATTCTATGCAATTTATTTCAAACCAGGTTTAGAATACAATGTCGATCAAATGACCACCCCCATTTGATACACAAAAAGCAACTCTTTTGCGGGCATTCTGCATAACATTGGCCAGCATTTCGGGCATTATAGCAGCTATTTCAGCTCGTTTATTAGCTTTGAGTTCGTCAATGTTTTTCGGCTTGCTGGCATAAACTTTACTTTTTAAATAACCTCACAGAAAAAAGTCTGGTACCGTTAAATCCGGAGAACAAGGAGGTTACTCCAAATTAACATTTTTTGAGACAACGCGACCTGGGAATTTGCTCTGCAAGAACTTGATAAAAATAGAAGTTTTTCAGACTTTTTTTCTGCATTTGTGGACAGAAAAAGTGCGCCAAAATCCAACGGTAGCGTGCGCCGTCGATGGTCTCTTCAACTTTGGAGAAATAAGGCCCGATGATGGTGTTGGAGCACACCCCGGCCAAAACAGTTACTTTCTGGTCGTGCAGTGGTGTTTGATGAATAACGTGTGGGTTCTGTGTCCCCCAAATTGGACAATTTTGTTTATTAACTCCGCCGGAGAGGGTGAAATGAACCTCGTCCGTCATTAAAATTTTGTCCCAAAAATCAGGCTGTGCATCGATCATTCTTGCGACAGTATTTCCATATTGCAAGCGACGTGTCATATCCGTTGGCACAAACTTTGTGTAAGTGCACTTTGTATGGAAAAAGAAGGAGATCTTGCTTCATAATCCTCCTTAGAGTCGTTCCACTCACGTTTAACTCCTGAGATCGGAGGCGATACGACGTATTTGAGTTGTCGGTAACACTTTTTTTACCGCTACTTCATTGGAGCGTCGCGGACGCTTTCGAATAAGAACCTGGCGAGTTGCTACAGACTCGTACTCTAAGAAATTCTTCACCAAACAACGAATTGTCTTATTTGTAGGCGCCGTATGCCTGCCATATTTTTTACGATAAGCACGCACAGTTTTCACAATTGAACGATCGTTTTCAATGTAAAGCGCTACGATTTCAGCGCGTTCTTTCGGTGTGTATCGACTCATGGCACTGAATGACGTTTCAGAATTGTGTTTATCTGTCAAAATTGGCTGAAAAATGGCGGAGTTCTTCAATGTTGAAATAGGGTACGTCCAGATGACGCATCCTGTACACTGATGGATCAAAAATGGATGGAAAAGTTGGCTGTGGCGTTTTCTCAGAACAGCTAGGCCTGGAACTATTATTCCTGCCAGTGTTTTTCAGGCAGCAGTCATTGCAGTATACAAAGCAGTGGACTGGTTGAGAAATTAGAAAATTTGTATAAAAACTTGACAGTCAAGCTGCATTCCAACATGTACACTTCATCTAAATTTGTGAAGGAATGTCACACACACAACTGAACGTGATGTCATTCCACTGTGAAGTGATCCTTTGCTGGGTACCGGGGCATAGTGATATGCCTGGAAATTGAGAAGCTGATGCCTGATGAATCATATATACCCCAAGTTGGCCATCTTCTAGCCTCCATTAAGCTAGAATTCAAGCATGGAGGCTACAAACAGGACCTAGCTTCTGGAAGAAACTTGGCACGCGCTAAGCTCAAAACCCACTAAACAGCTTCTCAGCACAAGTCATGAAAGATTAAGTTTCATCATATCCGCACTGACGGGGCATTGTCTAATTGGCAGACACGCAGAAAGATTGGGTGTTCATTTCGATAATTTCTGCCAAAGCTGCAGATCGGATGAAGAGGAAGAAACGATCCAACATTTCCTGTGAGGACGCCCTGCACTATCCACGAAACGCAGCCAAACCCTAGGCTCGACCTTTTTAGATAGCCTCACGGATACATTAGATGCATAGCCAGCGTCATATGAGAATTTAAATGGTTCTCGTCATCCCGCAGTAAGGTTCATCTCAATCTACTGTGGTATCAAAATGGGCCTATCGTGGCCTAAGTGAGCCATTTTTTGATAAAAAGGGCTTTCACAAAAACCAACCAACTAATTAAAGTCTACTAGCAGTTTCTTCACGATGACGAGTTATATCAAATGTGTAGGCAAGTAAATTGTAGTAACAGTCCTCTTATTCAAAAATGATCGCACTGTGGCCTAAATTATGATCGCGCCACAGAAGACCCGTTGTTATACCGCAAAAGAAATTTCACGGACGGCACCATTTCGATTCCCTTATTAAGCTGAATATCGATTAGCATTAACGCCCGATATTTTCGTGAGCCTTTCCAGAAATATGGACCTTACAATTTGGAGCCTTCTTCCGAAAAGTGCTAAGCATTCATTAATGAAATGCTAAATAGCTTCTTCCACTTCTTTTTGCGCAGTTTTTGCGACAAAAGCTATTAAAGGGGACATCCAATCGTTCTGCGTGTCCACCTATTAAACAGCCTGCTTGTCCATATTGAGATTGTGTAGGACGAAAAAAAATTGACATGCACAATGGCTTACCATGTCTTGTTCACATCATCGTTCATCTCATTCAGTTATCTACTAATAAGAAGTTGATAGTTTTACTGCTGAAGTGTTGGTTGTTAAGCCTATTGGCAGTGTCAACTCGAGCTTAATTTATTGAGGTCTTATTACTGGAATGCCTCATCCATTGGCTAGGAAAGCCTAAAAAGTACATGACAAAAATTAAGGAGGAGTGTTTTGCTACTTCTTCGCACAAAGTAATGGTCGCGCTACTTCCAAGTTCCTCAACTAACAAATGATAGCATAAGGATCAATGAGTTTTTTTCTATTTTTCCAGGATTCTTTAAATATATATATATTTCATGAATATTTCATGATTTTTTTTAAAATATTTCATGAATTTGTCACGAAACAAGTCTTTATTTGTGACGGAAATTGACGAAACTAAAACCACAAACCTCATCCCAACTTTCTCTTCACTATTTTCAAAATTATTCTCATTTATTTTGTATGCCAAATTTTTCAACCCAAATTTCTCATCGTTTTTTAAATATGTCTACTCATTTTTTAATAATAAATAGTATTTCTTTTTACTATTTACACTATTTACCGGTTAGGATACATAACCAATCTTCATAAAAAAAATTATTTGAAAGGCAACTATTTGATTCGTTAATTCGCAACAAGGACTAAATGAAATAAAACGATCGTCATTGAATGCTTCAGAAAATATGTTTATCTATTTTTCTACTGAAAAATGCATTATTTGACCATCAGAATTTTCTCATTCGTATCCGTCGTTTGTTGCTCCTCCTCTTCTGTTGTCGTTTCAGGAACAGTTGCAGGTTCCTCAGTTGCAGGTTCCTCAGTTGAAGTTGAAGCAGAAGTTGATGATGGCGAAGGAGATGGTGGTTCTGACGGAGGAGATGGTGGTGTTGGCGGATGGTGTGGTGGTCCTGTAGGATGATGTGGTGGCCCTGGAGGATGGTGTGGTGGTTCTGGATGATGATGTGGTGGTCGTGGAGGATGGTGTGGTGGTCCTGGAGGATGATGTGGTCGTTTTGGAGCGTCATGTGGACCGTGGGAACTGTCCGATAGTTCATGAGGGTCTTGATGCTGATTATGTTGTACTTGCGGTTGATTATGCGGCCCTTGATCTTCTTGATGGCTGCGTGGTGGTTCCTGAGCTTCATGATGGCTACGTGAGGGTTCTTGAGGGCTTTTTCCTGGTTCTTGTGGACCTTCATGCTGATTATGTTGTTCTTTCGGTTGATCATGCGGCCCTGGATGTTTTTGATGGATGCGTGGTTGTTCCCGATGGCTGTGTGAGGGTTCTTGAGGGTTTTTACCTGGTTTTTGAGGACCATGATGCTGATTATGTTGTTCTTGCGGTTGATCATGCGGCCCTTGATCCTCTTGATGGCTATGTGCTGGACGTTGAGGACTATGTGCTAGACCTTGAGGTCGTGATCCTACTGAGTTTTGTGCGAGCGGGCCTTCAGCCTCTTGAGATGGCCATGATGGATACCGTGATTGGTCCGGCCTAAAGTATAATGATCGTGCTAATCGATCAAAATACTTTTCATCCGAATTTGAGTCTTTCGAATTTGAATCTTCCGAATTTGAATCTTCCTCATGATAAGGTGGTATCGAATCGTCATTATCAAAATCATGAGTTCCATAAACACCAGCTACAATTCCCGATGATTTCCATCCCAACAATCCAAAACTTATTGGCTGAGAATAATTTGAAGCGATACACACGCAAAGCAACAAATTAATAATAAGAAACTTCATGTTGAAGCTAATTCACATTTACTGAACTTAGTATCCAGTGAGTTCCTGTATTTATATGAAATTTATGTTTGCTTTTAGAAACAATTTCAAAAGCCACTTAAGATTGTGTTTGCATTGAATCATGTTATTATTAGCCCAAGAAAATATACTATAAAGTCTATTGATTGGATAAGTGATCGCAGGCAAACGTATCCACTTGTATTTCTCAAGTTAACACAACAGTTAGATTATTTTGTACCCATTTTATTGAGGGGCGAAAATAGTAGTAACTTTATCTTATATATATATTTTTTAAATTCGACCAGCAGCGAACATAAATACTCAATTAATATTCAAAATAAATACTTGAAAATATGAATTGAAAAATTTTCCAAATTAGTTTCTCTGCAAATTCTCCAAGAAGCAAAAATATGTATATTTAAAATCTTCTTTGAGAATTTGAGTATTCCATTTAAGTCCTTTACATTTTCACTGCAAAAAAAACGTAAAGGTGCTTGGGTTTTTTCATAAAAGCTACATCATCGAGCACGTATTCAACTACAGGACCATGGATGGTTTGCTACAGATGCATATCTTACAAGTCCTGAAAGTTTCACTCTTGTGGACTTTGAAGAATATTATTTTGAAAAACCTTTTAGGGGTGAATTTTCAAAAAATCAAATTTTTTGTTGCTCTTAACTATACCTTATCATCATAGAAATCATGTAGCAAAGTTTCATATAATGAAAAAATCTCTAAGTGTTCGAAATTTTAAATAAGCGCGGCGCCTTTCACTGCTCTTTCGGAGCGCAAGCCTCACGTATCCCCGCGCACTGTTGGTATTGAAATTTAAAACAATTTTAAATATAAATTTTTCAAAACTGTACACGAGCTCTGCAAATTGTACATTAGTAGAGAACGCTGAAGTGCGTATTTTGCAGACTAGAGGTATATCAAATTTATCCATGATTTTTCAATAAATTAAACTTTAACGCGTTTATCTCTAAACAACGATTTTTAAACTGGCCGGACTCCTTTCTCAAACAATTTTTGTTTGATTTACTCGAAATTTTTGCAGTAGTATCTAAACCAGTGTCTGCTAGGAAGTACGTAGGATTTTTTTGAATGTTGCATATTTAAAAGTTTTATTAACAATTTTCGAGCGTTTTGTTTGTTTTTTTTTTCCTTTTTTTTTTGAAAATGACGCCATTTTGTTAAAAATCTATTTAAAAAACATCCTACGTACCTCTCTGGCTGTTATTATGCTTTATCGACAATTATTTGTTTCAGAACCATAACCTTAACATTTCAGGAGAAAACGATCCGGCCGCGAAGACATGAAAAAATGAGGCGTTTCTGAAGAAATGCTATGGAACCGCCATTTTGTTTTTTATAGTTTGAAAAAATTCAAAGAGGATGTTAAATACTTGTACAATACAGATTTTTTTATGAAATTTCGATATGTTGTTTGGTTTTTGAGAAAAAAATTCCCAAAAAATGCCTTTTTTTCTATCTCTACAGTGGTGTTTCCTCCTTAACTATGAACACTGTTTTGCTGGCTGGAAAGCGGATGGAAAAAGACAGACCTCTTTGTAAATTGTTGGAAATAATTTTCAGGTGTGTATAGACTCTCTACATAATTACCAGCTGTGGCTATCTTTCACGTTTCAACCTATCTGCTAGTAACTCGACAAAACAATTTTGATTTGCATTGAATTCATCTTTATTTACATATCATTAAATAATGTCTAGCATATGAACGAAATTTCAATAGAAACTTATGTACCAACTAGGATCTATGCAGTTGGATTACATAAATTTGAATCTAAATCTAATTTCGGTTTGACTAATTTCCAAGCATAATCTTCCCAAAATATTCTTTCGTTAGCTACACCAGTTTCACCATAAGCAATTCAAACTAATCATGCATAATACATCATTAATATTATCAAACATGAATTTTTGTTGTATATTTTCATTTTAAAATACATTTATTAAAATGTTGTTTGTGGAAATTGTGAAAAATGTTTCCTCCAGCCAATGGAAACGTTCATCACATTTTCAATGTTTTATCTTATAGCTTTTGATTATATTTGTTTGATTCATCTCTAAAATCTTTACATATGTCACATTTATATATGTTTCTATTATTTTCAATATAATACATTTACGTATATATGTTTTTTTAAATTTTCTTCAGCAAAATTTTCTGGTTAACAATAAGTGTATATCATTTAGTTTATTTATTTATATGCTTGCATTTTTTTAATTCATTGGAATCCGAGTAAATGTTAAAATAATCAATTGCTACACAATTTCAGTAATATGTATTTTTATTTTTAGTTTAGTTTTGGACAATAAGAGGTTATAAGCATCATTTATTTATAATTTCTGTGCAAACTAATACGAATTATTATTACTATCGTTGTTGGACGTTCCCAAAAACTCGGGTGATGTTAAAATACCATCTTTGTTTGTGTCCACAAACCGATACAGGATGGCTTTCAATAGACCAGGATTTGTTGTTAGTTCATTCGTCACCCATTCAATTGGAACTCTAAAAAAATTTGTTTTGAAACTTGAAAGTTATTTTTATGGCAAATGAGAAGACACGAAAAACTGTTCTGCATTTTTTTATGGTAATTATTTTTCGTAAGAATATAAGTGAAACGTTTAACACTGAAATCATATCTCATGCCTACATCGATAAAAAAATGTCATGCTGACAAGCATTAAAAAAAATGTGTACTATATACCGAAAAGTGTAAAAACTCGCATATCTTTTTTTAGGTATTTCAAAAACTACTTCATACAGGCTTTTACAGAAAAAACATTAATTTTTATGCAATTGTTTGTATAAAACTCTATTTAAAATTAAAATTAATATTCATAGTTGCTTTAGGTCTTTTAGAGCGAAAACAATTTTTAGAGACGTTTTTATGATACTAAAAATATATTTAAAAAATTGGTTATTTTTTAAATTATATTCATTTTTTTAAAAGGTCAGCACTGTGGAATGAAAAAAATGCATGCACCTATTTATGTCTAAGAAAATTTGTCATCAAACAAGCTTTGTTCAAAATTCAAATTAGTTAGCCGATTTAGGTCACAAAGAAAAACGGAAAGAATGAATAAAATGGAATGAAAATTTTAGCTGATGAATGAGCTACTGAATCGATTTTGATGAAAACTGGTGTGCTGTTTAATTACACTATAAAGATTTTCTAACCGAACTATGAAGGTCCTCAACGCATTCTAAGTGGAAAAAAATTAAGTAAAAGAAGAATCCCCCCCTATTTTTATATTTATTGCAATTTTGCGGCAAGGGTTAAATGTCTTGAAATTTTTAATCAATCCTATCTTGTAGGAAATCTTATTACGCAACTTTATTTTCAACACAACTTTGCTCTAAAAGGAAACGTTTTAAAGTCAAGAGTGAGAAAAGTAGGAAAAAACGATTTTATTTCAAAATTTTAAACATTTCGATATTTTTTTTATGTTCCCGAATTTTTTGAAAAGGGGCATATATCAATTATTTTTATACGAGTTATTCCACAAATTTTTGCTGCAAAAATCAGTGTGCTTCCTTCAACGGCCAACTGAAAACAGATCCGCCCTGGTCTATCAATTTTTCAACCTAAAGTCCACGTTTTCAGACGATTTTTCGCGATTAACTCAAACAGTAAGTGTTTTATCCATAAAATCATTCTTAATAAAAATGAAGCTTATAAAAAAAAAGAGTGGTGAACTTATGTTGTCTGCAAACCCAATACAAACGGAGAAGGTTGATTTTTATTCGTGAAACGCTAAAATGGAAAGCTTCAAAAACAATGCATTTATCGGGAGAAAACTCATAGAAACTTTTTTGAAGTGCTTGGAAAACCATTTGTTTTTTTTTAGAAAAGTCCCTAGCGTCAAAACTAAGCGAGTTATGACGAAAATAAAGTTGGATCCTATTTTTTTCGGCACCAAAAAAATATGTGGATATCCCCCCCCCCTTTTACCACACCAATAGCAAATAATCGTTATCACTTTATAATTCACTACTTGTAATATGCTCTAGATGTTTGAGCGGTTTAAAGTTCTTAGTTTTGGAAAAAAATGAAACTTGAAGTGAGAAGAGTATTTTTGTAATTTGGAAAAAATTGCCTTTTCTTCAAAATAACTCAAAAACTGTTAACGATACGCAAAATGTTTTAGAGTACAGAATTGTAGATTTTGCTTTTCTGAAAATTTTTGTTAATTTTTCGTTTGTAGGACAAAAATTATGAAAGATGTGGCTGTTTAAAGTTTGCATATGTTCGTAAATATTAAATTTTTCAAGCCCTTTTAGCGCAAACCCTTTCAAATATAAGGGCTGAAAGAAAATATCATTTTATCATTCATACAAAATGCTATTTTAAAGGACTTGATAGCTTTAAAACTAGACGAGTTATGGGTGAAAAGCAATTACATATTGTTGAAGATATCAGAACATGTATATTGTAGCATTGATAAATGCACATTGTAACTATATTTAAGGCACAGCATATTTACACCTCTTCACACACGTATGTATATATGTATCGCATTTGTATATATATATTCCCTTTTTTTGATTGTAAATTTAAATCAGTAGGATTTTTTTAAGGATTGAGAAAATAAATACATTGCACTTTAAATAATAAAAAGATTGTATTGTATTTTAAACTAAAAAAAATTATAATTATTCGATTTTTTGCGAGGAGTGGTTTTTCTAAGAGATGAAATTTATAAATAAATGATAAAAAATAAAAGAAATCTTAATCCAATATCACTTTATGATAAAATCCTTCCAAGCTACTGAATAAAATTTTTCAACAGTATTTTTTAACGATTTCTGTCATAGTGGATGGGTGGTTTTCAAGGTTTGAAAATTTTCAATACACCGTAATTTATCCCTCAGAATATCAATTGATGTTTATTTTTTATATTTAAAGAATATTTCGATTACAAGCTTGAATCTACAAATTTTAGAATTATTTGCAAACAGGGGTAGTTTTCTCCTCTAAAAAATAGTAAGCAACCAACGGCACACGTTCATATTTAAAGTAGAGAGTAGGTAGAACCTAAATTTAAATTTTTGTGCAAATCGCTGATATTTAATCATTCCCAGTTGCAGAAGAACATTTTGAAGGTATTTTTTTTAAATTATAACTCTGTGGCTGTTAAGGACGTGACTATTTAATAAATCAAAAATTATGTCCCTAAGGAATTGAATTCCAGCAATGGTTACTGTATTTATTTTAAAATTGAGGACCATTCAATAATTATAGCCGATTCTTGCGAAATATCGACCCTGGACAGTGAGAAATAATACAAATTTTGATGTGGCATACTGACACATTAAAAATGTCCTCGTTTTGCACCTCATAATTTGTGGCAACTTTTAATTCCATACCAGTATATCCCACACAAAAAAATGGCACCACAACAGATGACTTCTATTAGCCAAAAAATATCGGCTTCCTACTAGTTTATCGTACCAAAGTATCCTTGAACACTCATAAAATATGAGGTGCTTTTGGGTGCTGTTTGTAACTGAAAAACAACAGGCACTTCAGATTACTTTGTATTGATCAGTGAATGAATACACTATTTGAACTTCAGTTACAGATCCAGAATGCAAACCTCTTTCCAACCAATTAAATCGACTGATTGATAAAATCTTGCAGGACTTTTCGATATTATTTCTATCGTTTAACCAACGTTCATATGAGAAGAAGAATATTTCGACATATACAAATCTATGAAATATTTTGATAGTAAGAAACAGTTTCAAAAAATGAGCATGAACAGCAATAATATAGTGCAAGAAGTTGTATGGTGCCCAGTAATAGAGATTATAGAAGAATAAATACCAAAAAGATACTTCAAACATTAACTAGCGTAAACAACCATGAAGCTGCTAAATACTACGGAAAGTTTTTAATTTCGAAAGGACATCCTTAAAAATTAAAACTATAACTATGAACGTTATTAAGGTTGGAGCAAAACAGTCACTAAATATCAATAGTTCATAATATTTATGGCTTATTTTGGGTTTTTTTGGTACCAAAAATTTTGTAGTTCCAGAATTATTGAACTCTAGCCTTGTGCCATATTTTTAAACTGTTTAACTTTATCACTTTTTCAGCAGGGGAGAGTTTAATGCCTAGCAAAAGTTTTTATTTTATTTTTAAATATGCGAGTACATAAAATAATAGACCTCAATGCTGTATTTTGCTTAAAAAACATAAATGAATAAATTATAATTCATACAACAACATGAGTGCGTTTTCATGCTAGAAAAATGACAAATATCCACTTTAAATTTTAAACACAATCACATGCTACCATTAGAAACTACTCACCCATCAACATGATTATTTTCAGCTGAATCTTGATCTGTAGTATCTGTATTTCCATCATTACTCATATTCGCATCGTCCAAAAATCCCATCTCTTTTTTACCATAATTCTGATACTCCTTTAAACCCGGATGGATCAAATTGTACCGCTTACCATATCCGCGTGGCAGAAGATATTGACGCAGACCATCCTGATCTCGTTCACTGTTACCATTAATCGGAAGCTCGTTGCTGATGGTCTTACCATTTAGGTTGGTCGGATACGCCCTTTTTCCATAGCCTCGTGCCACCATTGTTTCTGTGTGTTTGAAGGGTGCTCGAATGGATATGGGAATTTTAGGTGTACGTTGAGCAACGTAAGCTAAAGACCGTGCCGGACCACATTCGGCAATAGGCCATTGAATTGCCAACGTTGACAAAAGAACTATTGCAATGATGTGAAAATGCATCCTGAAAATAAGGGAAATATATTTTATTTAGTAAATATTCAATATGTTACCTTAAAGCTGGCTAAGCTACTTGTTAAAGTCTATTAAAATTAAGATCTACACAAGGATACAACGTCCTTGGAGCTTATTCTGAAAGAAGTCTCGTATTTTTATGGCTATCTACTGAAAAATCAATAGCTCTCAAATGATGACCCAAAAGAAAGGGTTAATCCTATTAATTTAGGACCTACAGCATACTTAAAAATAAACACGTATGAGCTCGTAAAACGTTGAACAGGTATCCAAATTTCTTTCCAATTTTCTCTTTCTTATTAAAAAAAAAAGGATGCAGTAAAAGGTTACTCTTTAGTACAATAAAGATTAAAGTGTTATAGGATGTAGAAACCAATAGAAAGCTTCATATTTTAGGAGTGAATCAAAATGATCTTAGTTTTTCAATCGCGAATGTATCAAATAATTTTAATTAAAAACTACTTCTCTGTTGGTGAGGATACTTCAATCTAGTTTTGAATTGTTTTTTGGGCAATATCGCTCGGGAAGAATATCAAGGTTAAACATTTCTATTTTGTATCTCTTAACTGTCAATTTTGCAAGCCTTCGTCAATATTTTCTCAATTCTATGGAAAGGACGAATGTGTCATGCTTTCTTGCTGGTGCTAGTCAATGAAAAGGTCTTCTTCTTCACACTATCAAATGTTACAGAATGAATACCTCTAGTTGCAGGATATCCAATAGGAGTAATACTGGTCTCCTTTTCACTAAAAAGCGCCTAGATCTGCGGTAAGCGACTGTGGGACAGCTCTAACGATAGCGATGCAGTTAACAGTGGCGGTACTTCTTGGCTGGAGGCATAGCTGACGCGCTAAGGCGGAAGCGGTATTTGCTGGCAGCGACAGAACTAAGAGCCATCCGAAATTTGAGGAGTTGGTATTAGAAAATTTAGAAACGTTTAGTGATTCTACTGCAGATTGATTGAACTTGATTGACCGTGCTCTTAAACTCCGCTCTCCTTCTGAGAACTGTCGCAAGCCAGTGTAAAGGAGGAGAGATTCTGACCGATTCTCAGAACAACATCCCTACAATGCTGAGGCAAAGGAGTGACGAATATTAGGATGGCATATTGCAAAATCTGATGATAAGCCCTACAATACATCGATCAATTCGGAGCTTTGCAATGTGGCTCAATTGAAGAGGTTGTGTCTGTGCTTCCTCAAAACCTCACAAGGGATATACTGGTACCAAGGGACCCGGGGTGCCAGGGACTTGTCCCTGCTGGTGTCGGTGAGAAACCTGTGAAAGTTGAAACTTGGGGGCTGTGGTTGTACACCCATTAGCGGGTACTTTCATTTCTAATACAGCTTGAGACTAGTTAGCACGGTAATCAGAACAATTCTGTATTGTAGTGCAATGGCGTGCTGTTGCGTTTACGACAGGGGTGTCGTTACCCAAAAAGCGGCAACGATGATGATAGGTTGAAATCCTCACCAAGGATTATAAAGAATTCCATGCAAGCTTTGGATGAGATCTGGAACCTGTATTCAGAAAACAGTACTCATACTAGTTATGGGCTACTGACTAGTACGTTTATGGGCGCGTTGATGCGAGGTAACTTTGTAACCCTGGCATAAGAGGCTCGTGTTTTTTAATGGTTAATTCCGGGGAAAGCACGTTAAATCAGGACTTAATCTGACCGTGCTCTATTTTGAGAATGTCGACCTCACACATTTGAGACACTCGTAAAAAAAAGTCCATGCTTGCAGAAGCAAAATCATAGCAGGCCTTCAGGCTGCGTCCTCCACCCTGTAGGATTGCATAGGTGATCACGGTGTCGAGGAGTCCATGATAGGTTACTATCATCCTCGAAATGATGAGACTCCCTTGTGGGAACAACGTGATGGTTGTGGTAAGGTATACCAGATAGTCCACGCTTGGTTAAACAGCGCTGTCAGCAGCAGACCTGGAAGCGGACGGGAAATCTGCTCCTCCCCCTCTTCGAGACAGTTCGAATGAGTATACAGAATGTGGCTAAGGCATTGTTTGATGAAAAAGCCTAAGAGTTACCAAAGACAGCTCATATCCCGAAAGAAGGATTTTAATATCGGGCAAGCGGCTTGTTCAGCTACGGAACCGTGATAATATGCAGTAGATCACGTGTACAGAAACGATAGATTATTCAATGGTTTCAAGGAATTCTTGTAAGGTCTGAAATGGTTGGATAAAATACCCTAGGACTGTTGTGTCAGCAATTATTATTTTTTCGGTCGAAAGCATTCCAAAAGATGTATCACGAGACATTATGATTTATGGTGTCCTGAGGCTCAAGTATTCGATGCTGACGTATGAACTGTTATAAAAAGAACAACAAACGTTTTCAGATTAAAGCAAAAAATAATACAAAGTAATCCCATCGGCATGACCACCCCCGTCATAAAGAATCAAGAGAATTCAGAATAATGGTGCGGGATATGCTTAAACGACTGCTTTTAAAAAAAATGCCACCTTTGAAAATGAGTAACTCCCACATAACATCCTTGTTCCATTGGTTTCATTGTTATATATTTGCTTTTTGAGTCCTGTTCCGTTATTTTCGGTAGTTAACTCGTGGACTTGAAATTGATGACCCGGTGACAAAGCCGCATTTCGTTCCTACGTTTTAAGCCAATTTTCGATCGGAATCACGTTTCACACATCAAAAAGAATATGCAAAGGATGTCCCAAAGCGTAGGATCATAATCATGATAACCATTTTAAACCTTTCACCTTATTTACGTTGTCAGTATTGAACCATGGTCGTGAAACTTGTAGCTGAATCAACGCATGTGAAAATGTAGGCTGAATTAATTTTTTTTCTTATAAAAAAGTATATAAACTACTTATTTCTGTTTTTTGATTTGCTCATTAAAAACCATGAACCAATATAATTTATCTGCCTATTAATTTAATTTTGATATTTGCATACTTTCTTCACCTTTCAACATGGTCTTCGCATTCATCTGCTAAAAATCTGGCCCTCGTACTTTTAATTCTAATTGTTCCTTTTTTTCCGCACAATACTTCTCTTCCACAAAATACTATTCCTCCCATACACAAAACTCCTCCTTTACGAATCCATCCAGGAAGGTGTAAAAACTTTTCATGCTATCAGGCTTCCTTTCCACGAAATTGATCCCAAAGGATATACCTATAACAAAGTCTAGCTTACTTATTCCTGCAACTTTCATTGCCACAACTGTAGCAGATAGTCTAGTTGGTTAATTTGCAATCATTAATTTTAAACGCATAATTATTCATAGCGAAAATTTTATTTCAGAACATTTCTCAAACTTATGGAAATATCAATGGAAGTTACAATAGATTTGGTGAAGATGTTGGTGGATTTATGAAACAGCAGACAATGACATCACAATGGAATTGGGAATAGTGTGGGTTACATTTTCATACTACTACAATATATTGCTGGGAAAGAATACATTATCCGATTTCTTACTGTTGTGGATTCATATTGAATCGATAGAAATAGATATTAATAACTGGAGGGATGAATTTCTTATCAGGAGTAGGGATTCAAGATTGATAAAATAAATTATGTATACTTATATATGTTTAACACACCTGTTTCTATTGTTCGAAATCAATTATGCGAGCATCAATAATTCAGTAGGATGACCTAAATACTATCAGTCAATAGAAACAGTGATACAAATAATAATAAATAGTTTTTTTTATCCTAGAAGGCATCAGCAGATGACCATATACGTTGTATCTAATCGAAGAGAAATTTGAAAGATTTTTGTACTATACACTCAATTTCCTGAAGTTTTAATGGATCCATTGCATTTATAAGGACTTTATCGGAAAAAATTGACCATTAGTTTCTCCTGCATAACTCCTGTTTTGGGATACGTTTGAGTCTTCATCTGGTATGCAAAATTAGCTATAAAATGCGTGAAAAAAAGAACGTCTAATCCATTCGTATTGTAAGATCGCTCTTGAAAAGATGTCATCAAATCAAGGAAAAGTGCGTAGTTTAATTGTGTGCAAATACCTGGAAAATCCCCTTCGTAAATATTCGGTACTAGTAAAGGGGACCAATTCGTCGAGTGCAACAGTGGGACGAACGATTATAAAGTACAAAAAAGGACCTACCTGTTGCTAGAAAGTCAGGATCAGGTAGAAAAAGGTCCATCCGATACAAATTTCTGCCGAAAGGTAAAGAGGAAATTTTTTCCATTCGAGATATGGCTCAAAAAGTGCAAACATCGAACGCAATGACTCAGAGGATTAAGATGCATTTGAATCTTACACCATATAACGTCCAAAAAGTTTCCGATCGATCCGAGAAAAAGGAGAAAAAAGCGGGAAAATCGGGCTCGAAAGCTAAACAAGGATTACCTGACCAAGTTCGATTGTGTTGTGTTGGACGATGAAACATACGTGAAAACCGATTTCGCACAATTGCCTGGTTTGGAAAGGGTGGTGTTAGCCCAAAACATAAAACCAAAAAAAGCACTAAATTTCCCAAGCGGTATATGATTTCGCAGGCAATATGTCGATGTATTCTCAGATCAGAGAAATTTGTAGCGAAGGGTACTATCAACTCAGCAGTATACATCCAAGAGTGTTAAGAGAAGCGACTAAAACCATTTTTTGATGAAACACGATGCATCTGTAGCGTTTTGGTAGGATTTAGCGACAAGTGCTCAATCAACAATGAAGTGGTATGAGGACAATAACATCTCCGTGGTACCGAAAGCAGCTAACCCTCCAAACTGTCCAGAACTTCGACCAATCGAAAGATATGGGGCTGAAATTATGAAAACATTAAAGAAAACAAACAAAATTGCTAAAACTGAAAAGGATTTTCCAAAATAAGTGGACGAACGCATATAAGGTGGTCGATGAAACCATTGTACGGAACCTAGTGCGTGAAGTTAACGAAAAGGTCCGAATTTTCTTTTCCTTGAAATGAAAATTTATTGAATTTTTATGTAAATGTTAGTTAATATAATATAATAATAAAAGAAGAACAAAATAGTTCGATGAAGCAATTGATACCACTTTTAGAGGCATAATTATAAAGGTCAATTTTTTTCGATACACTCCTTAATAAGCAAGCTTATTTTAAATACCATAGAATTATTAGCTCTGTTTTTAAATGTTTGCTACTCAACGCATTCGTTAAGTGTAACATCATAAAAGAAAAGTTAATATGTGATATGGTATACAGTCTATCAGGATTCTGATTGTTTTTATTTTTATTTTTAATTTTCAAACCCATTTCTACTACTGAGCATCAGTTTCATACAGTTATAATGTTGATCTCTTTGTTTATATAGTTGTCCTATAAGATTTATCTTCAATTTTTTTTTCTCATAAAAACTTCGTTCAGTTTTATCGATTCCGTAACAAAAATTGTATGCAAAAGACTTACAGCTACAACCATATTAAAATTTAACCTAAAATTTTATGCAGTGTATCCAGCATTGAAAAAAGTTTAAAAACTCGCATCTGTACATTTTTGTGTCCTCATTATTACAATTACGTCAAACAAATTCTTCAATGGACAAAAAAATGTAAAAAAATAACCCCCAAATAATTTAGCAAAAGCAACTCATGTCTTTTTAAATCTCTTACCCCAATTTTTATCTAGAAATCACTTCCCTAACATGTAATCTCAAACTGTGTGAGGACAGAGATAGAAATGCATTGTTAAATCTAATTGACTATAAGACAACCACCGTAACAGGTAGTTAAATTGAATGTGGTAAACTGCAAAAGGATTTTATTCAATTTGGAACAAGAATGAAGTGCCAAATATCTATAGATGTTGTGATTATCTCTGGTGGATTCTAGGATAAAGATATTGTCTCAGCTCATCTCTTTCTAGAAATGAAATTCAATTTGTGTCAATGTTTGTTTGTGGATAAATTGATTAAAGTAGAATCAAATTCTACTTTAAAAAACTGGTAAGTTCTTTAAAAGGATGTTCGTAAATGCATTTCTAAATATAGGAAATAACTAAATTTACATCGTGAACTGAAATATTTTCTAGTTTAAATTTAAAATTATTAGCAGTTTGTTCTTAGAATTGTGAGTCTAAATAACTGCATTCTATTTCACACTTCTTGTATAGTCCAAACTATGATTTCAACAGTACCATTTATTATATCATAGGTCCTGCTTGCATCATGTTGCCTGTAAGTACTCAGACGTTACATAAATTGATTCACAAGTATCGCCTAGCTGATTGTATTACATTGACGTAGACTTGATTAGACTGCATGTCCTTTATGAAAGCCGACCCGAGCTAAAGTAGCAAATGAATATTTTCATCGAAGGTTACGATGTTGTGAAGGAATCGATACGCAAAATGTTAAGATTGGCATCAAGATGTTGGAATTCTTTTGACATAAAACCTAATACTCTGAGGCACTTATTGGAATTGTTTTATATGTTTTAGAATCAATAATTGCTACTTTTGTAAGGCAAATTTTTGTTTGTCTGTTGTCTAGGTGACCATCATTTGGAATGTTTTAAAATTGTTTAGAGAGAAAAAATATATATTATTATATATTATCGCCTGACATCTTTTAATGCAACCCTGATTTAATTTCTGTGCGTTTCTCATAGTAAAACCTTGCCATATCCTCTTAAAGTCCTGCGTGAGCTGACTTGTGTTGGCTATGTTTTTGCCTTTTAATTTCTTTTTCATTAGGGATCACACGTTTTCTATCGAGTTCGCGTCTGGACTTTGTGATGACCAATCCAGAGTTGTGACTCCTTCTTTCCTAGTAATGGAAACAATATCGATGTTTAGAATCGTTGTCTTCTTGCAGAAGCTAATCGTGATTATTGGCTTCACCTAAACTCTCAGCAGTTTCAAGCAAACCATTTTTATAAAGTTGGATAACTATTTCAGCATTCAGGGTTTTCGTAGAAACGATTAGCTTCTCGAATCCTTTTTTTGAAAAGTATCCGTAAACGTGCACGTTTGCCGGATGTTCTACTGTACACCGCAAAATTCTTTCACCATTTTTCATCCAGTCTTTCTTTCAGTAATTACATAAAACACATGAAGACTCATCAGTAAAAATCACGTCGCGGTCAAAAATTTGCTAAGCTCAACTTGGTCGCTTTTCGATACGCTTTTTCGTCCACAACGGCTTCGCAAATGTACTTCTTCTTTTGATGCCAGATTTTTGCGATCTCTGCCTTATGGTACTGGTTGATACACTAGCTCCTTTTTTAGCAGTTTCTGTCTTGCATTTGGTAGACTCAGCGTCGAGTTCTTCTTTAAAAAACACGGCAGATGCCCTTATCTTGCCTTTAAGAGGTAGCTCCTTTAGGACCTCTGTTGACGATGACCCAGCTCAACATTACCATACTCTTTAAAAATCTTAAAGTACTCCTTAGCGAACGAAACAAAAGTTTTAGTATATCTTGCAGCCTGTGCGAAACTCATTCTTGGTCCTTTTGGATGACTTACCACGAACATTGCACCAAACCCACCTGTTATAAAAGGCACTCATATTGCTATGACGGCTTATTTCCCAAGTATCGAATGGTAATAAACATCAGGACTAAACTAACTAAAATATTTAATTTTTGAATATCAAATATTGTAGCCCTAATACTGTAACGAATCAATCAGGAAGCGAAAACGAACTCTGGCGGTATCATCAGTTACTAAATCACAAGGATGTCTGTTTTCCCTTAAAAATCCCTTAAACTTGCAACTTATCACTGGAAAAAGTTAGACAGTATGCTTGCTTTGAAAAGAAAATAAATTTTAAAAATGAAGATGTCGAAGATTGAAGGGTGAAGGTTGTGGTGGCAATCCCTTTTTAAAGATGGCCCACTTAAGCCTCAATAAATCCATTATGATACCACAAGGAAACAAAGGTGACACTTCAAACCTGGCTTTAGGATCGTGAAAATATAAGCATATTGATAAGTGTAAAGTCTTTCAACATAAAAAACTTTACTTTATGGAAATAATTCAAATTTTGCGGTAGAGTCCTATAAATATCAAGGCTCAACTCAAAACTTGGCCCAACTTGTAAGTATCATGGTTACTATGTTATTACATGATCTAATTTTTTGGAATATACAAAACTATTTTAAGGAGTTTCTTCTTACAATGTAAAACTTTCGTTTAAGGATATATAATGGATTTACTGGCCGTTTAAACTTTTAACGGATGGAACACTACGAAACTTTCTTGCAACTTCGACGTATTTACCTTGTGGTTTTACAAATTAATGTTGACGAAACAATAATCGTGCACCAAACCACGTATAGATAGTATTAAAAAATTAATAAAATAAATATCGGACAATTAAAACAAACCAGCATGGTTATACGAAACAGAAGTCACAAGGACGAAATCTGCAGCTAAAATTCATCTGAACCATGTAAAAATCTCTTTCTTTTTTAAGTCAAAATTTAACAAAAAATGCTTAAAAGTACATTATATATTCTAGTTTTTTTTCCAGCCACTTGGTACATCGTATGCATAGTAACTCATGGTCTTTGAAACGATGAACAAACTCTAATTTACTTCTCCAAATCATTAAGTATTCAAATTGGCGGGAGAAAATTCCGAAAAAAAGCAATCCAAAATCATAAAGCAAAACCATATCCTTCAGTTTTATTTGATAGCTTCATGGAAATGCCTTCACCTCTATTTAATCTTAATATTTTACATCCGTTTTCTTGACTGCTAAGAAAACAAGTCAAACAAAATGAACACTTCATTCGGCTCTTATTGTTTATATTTCACTTTTGAATTTCTTAAGTATGATTTTGTATAAAGAATCTTTATTGAGGATGTAAGATGGTACGGTTACAGGAAAAATTTACAGTCGGATCATAAATTTGACTTTTTGAAATTTATGCTTTTGGTCCATTTTATGAAGAGGTCCAGAATATTGCACGGCACAAGGATTATAAACTAAACTCATTCATTACAAAGTGAATCATAATTTTCTATCAATAAATTTTCAATTCAATACTACACATTTTTCACATGATTCTTTCGAGTAAATTACATCAAATCATCCAAGAGAAAAACTGTATTCTTAGTTACGTCCTTTAATGTTATATGAATTCCATCTAAGTTGTATCCTTCATCATCTAAATGTACCAGTTCTTTCAACAAGCGGAAAGTGAAAACACGAGCAAATATTTAACTAGAAAGAATCTTCGTAGCAAACATTTTTTCCCCCTTCTCAATGAAAAAGGAAAAGTGTTGAAAGATTCCTTTCAACTATTTCGACATAACTGTTTGATGTTGTTCTTCCTGTTCTGTTGGTTAGGTTCATCTTGATGTTGATGATGGTCAAAAAAAAAATTTCAGGGAACAACATAGTAGATATGATGTCTTGCAATACGACTGGGTAAATTGCGTAAGGGGTGCATCAATTATGCATTAAAAAGATACCCGTTTAATGCTGATATATTTTCGTTGAAATTGAAAAATACGGTTGAAGGGTAGGTTTTATTGTTAGTGAATTATGTATCTAATATTCAATTAGAAAATTTTACTAGAAATGTATAGGTTAAATGTCATCGCTTTGGCGTAAAAAAGGAGTGGAAATAGGTATCGCTCGAAAAGTGCTCCACTTTAGGAATAAATGTGTAACGGGCATAATGATATTTGTAAGGTTTATTACGTTAAGGACGTGGGTGTATGATTGTGAAATTTGAGTAGTGGTTTGAAGGCTGCGTTCTGATCTTCAACATATATATTTGTTAAGAAATGGAGAAGTTAATAATCAAATTGAATTTTTTATATATATGTGAACAGTGAGTAGATCATTTGTTGGCATCGTTTTAGGTACACATCATTTCAATACTAGAAAAATGGAGTGCTTGACAATATGTGTAGTAAACTGAGACGAAATTTTTGTAGATAGCCAAATGCTTTAGTTTTCAAGAACCGGAAGACAATATGTGAATTTTTTTTCAATTATTTTTTTATTGGCTAAAAGTATGCTAACACATCCCTAGAATTGAAATCAAAAAGGTTCAAATACTAATATACTTCAGAAAATTTTTGAGAATCAATTTTCTGAAGCAACTCCAATGCTCGAAAAACGTAAAATTTGCTCGGTTTATACTATATAGTAATTAATATACACTATATAGGGCACGTTCCTTCTTAAACGACGCTAGGAGAGCTTCTGTTTACTCGATCGACTACACTCTGCATTTGAGGTTAAAGTACTATGTTTTGATTGATATTTTTACTGTTGTATTGTATAAAAAAGGTGTTAGAAATGAGTAGTAAACTGTACAGTGGCCGTAAAGGCAGTAAAGCAAGTAGTTCATCGCAGAAGCGCAGCAAGATCAGCAACAGGCGTCCGCCTAATCGCTATTCGTTTGAGACTCATTAGGATTGACTGCAGGACCTTATTTTTACAATTTCTGCTTAGAAACAGACGCCGAGCGAATAAAGGCTGCTGAGCGCTCAATTTACGACGTTGTAAAAGAGGCGAGAAAAGGCCTTTTTGCATCAAGAAAGGACGAGGAGGAGAAATCCACGGTCTTGAAATGTCAACTGTATGGTGCTGGGATAGCAGAGTATGGGTTAAAAAATTTGTATATAGTAAAATTTTGAAAGTTCACAACTTTATAAGGTTTTGAAACTTCAAACGCGTTTATCTCAAAAGTGTATTTTTGAAATTTGCCAGAAACGAAACTCTTCCAGTTTTCATTCGATTGACTTGCCGTTATAACTGTAGCTTCTTGCTATGATTATCTAGTGAAGTACACCCGATTTTAGCGATTGGTTTTGTTTAAAAAAGTTATAAACAATTAAAGTCATTTTTTGGGTCGAAAATGCAATTTTTTTGTTAAATGGTCGCCATTTTGCGAGAAATCGATATTCAACTATTATTGTGTGTACTTCACTAGCAAAACTCATGGAGTTTATGGAAAAAAAATTATTGTTCCAGATGAAGATGGGGCTGAGAAACTTGTCCGGCCGTGGAACGTCTTTTGTAAATACTAGTGACTTTGACGTGCACTGCAGCCGCCATTTTGTATTGAATTTAAAATGCAAAATTTTTTTTGCACTCCCGAAAAATTGCCCTTTATATTAATATATTATTTATGAAAGCTTTTTTTCAAAATCCTTGAAAAAAAATCCTGAAAAAAGGCTTGTTTTTTAGTAACCTAAGATTAAGGACTATTTCTAGCATGCGTTGAATTTATGAAAAGTACCCTTAAGACCGAAATGCGACTAAATAATGTTGTCAAGTATAAGTTTTGAATATATTTTACATAGATGAGGTTTCTAGCCATCAGAAATACTGAAAAACTGTCACAGAGAGTGGAATTGACTTCGAAAACTGACAACAAGATCAACGTTTAAAGATTGAAGGAAACGTTTATATACAACCTTCCAGGTTAAATATAAAAAAAACGCAACTAGGCAAATCGATCAATAAAATTTTCCATCTGTTAACTATATATGGTCCTCTCCTCTTGGTAAACAAAACTGAACGTGAAAGCATTAAATATTGGCTCAAAAAAGATTGAAATGGATTGATCAAATATCATTTACATGGATGATTCAACATTTATGATGAAATCTACCATGAAGTGAGATTAATCCTAAGAAAGTGAATTCGTGCATTTGGTGAAAAATCCGCAAAAAAGTCTTGAACGTTATAAATAGCTCTCAGAAAAGGATTTTGGTAGACGTACCACCGAAAATTTGAATGCCACAGATATGATCAACGTAAGCAACAAAGAATAATGAAATCAACTGAGATACTCTACGAAACATATCAAAAGGATAACGACTTGAAACACCTTAGTACCGATTAAAGGATAATAAATGACATTGTTACTGTAAATAGTCCCTCAGAGCCACTGTATATAAATTTAATAGGGAAAATTTAAACTGGGTTAGGTTCGCCGCTCATCGCGGTCGATCAAAATAAAAAAAGGGATGCCTTGAATAATTTTAAACCTAGGCGAAAATCACCCAAGGTTTTGTCAAACTACCCCGAAGAACAATAGCTACCCATTAGTAGTCGTTACAACTTTGGTAATATGAAACCTTTCTACTCAGGTTCATGTAGTTGAGAGTGAAATTATATTATTGGGAATCTTAATAAAGGAATTCAGAAGTTAACTGAAGGAAGGAAGGTTAATCATCAAGTAGACTATACACTAATTGTTGGGAGGTGAGGTTTTCTAGACGTAAGGATAGCTGCGCAACCGATCCTTCACCAGTAGCAACAGCGTTTCCGAAATGCAAAAGGCAGACATTTATTTGGTTGTGAATGATTTGTGGAAGGAATGGAAACAACTACCTTGACCGAAGTGGTGGAGAAATTATCAAATCGTAATGTGACGAAATCCTCGGAGTAAACTGTAGTTATATCGTTCTGATTCGATCAGCTTTCCGTAAAACGTTACGAATGGTAGTTTGAAATTATTTAAGGAAGTTATTGGCACCGCTCGCGTTTCTTTTTGCTGTGCGGAAACGACGGGTACAGGTGATTAGTAAGTAGCGAAACGATGCAACCTCACGAAACTAGCGTCGTGTACTTTCTTTCAATTGCGCAGGAACAGCTTGAAGATGCGTTTTATTGGAACTGGGACAAAAATTATAGACAGCAATAGTAAAAATTCCTGCTAGGCGAACGACGGTCACAGGCTTTTGGACTCGCACTGCAAAGACATTCATATATGGCAAGGCTACGAATTACTGGTAGGTGCACGGTGGTTGGAAATGTAGTAAAAGATCTAGCAGAAACCTCAACAAAGATCCAAAAACCATGGAAAAAATAGCGGCGGTGTTGGTACTGTGCTACAGAGAGATAGTAATTAAGAAACTGTAAATAGATAATTGAATGTATGTTTTTTGAATCATATTGTGTAAAACAAAGTGAATTGCTTTGCTGGTTTTGATTCTTCCCGCCTTATCTCAGGCAGTTAATTTTGTAAAGAGTCTGCTAAGCTCTTGGAGTAGTTATTCCAATTGATGGCTCCCAACACTATCTTATTTAGGGTTCGATGTCCGGGTAGTTTTGGCACACAACACAAATTTAAATCACCCTGGCCCTATTCACGTGCCAGCGTTTGGTAAGGTTATCCACCCCGCGAGTATTTGAGGCTTCAGTGCGAAAATAGGAGTAGTAGCAGTAATAGAAATAGAACAAATACTAATCTGAAAATCTGTTTACGACAAAGAATCGAAAATGGAATAATGATGTAATGGTTCCTGGATTTAAAAACAAGTTGTGCATGATTTCAATGCTTTAATACACATTTGTCCTTCCAGTCTGGTTGTATATAATCCTTAACCCGAGTTTTAAAGTTTTCTCCCCAGAAAACTTGATTATTTTCTCATAATTCATTAATTGACTGCACATTTTCTTTTATTCGGAACAATGCGAATAATTAAGTAGGAACTTTAGCTCAAAAAATATGCAGTATTAATTTTAAAAAAATCTAGGAAGGATCACCAGTTTTTTCATGAAAAAGAGCAGGCGACTTTTCTTAATCTTAATTCAATTCTAATATCAAAACACACAGAAGATTGCTTGGACATCAATTTAGCACAGTTTTTTATCGCATTCTGCACAAAGAAGCGCACTTTTATACGTGTTTCATTCAAGTGAACAACTACCACACGCTCGGAATTCCCACCATGTTAAACTCCTCGGAAATCAACCCTTCAGTGTGAAGCACCATTTCATTAATGTATCTGAATCACAGGTTTTGCCATTCGATTGTTAGTATACTCCAACTAAGTGCTTTCGGTACTCATTATAAGTTTTCTAATGTTTTAAAGAAAATTTTCTAATCTTTCATTAGCAAACAGTGTAATCAGTACGTGCTTACACTACCCTCACTTTGACCTTTTCTCTTATCAATTTCCAACGATAAGATTTTCAATTTAACTACATGTTAACACGACATGATATATACTACATCTAAGATACCTAATATTTGTACTATCTTGTGTATGATTGTGATACATACCAAACACCATTGTTACCTAAACGGTAATGACTGGCATGTAAGATGTAAACATAGACGCCAACGTGCCACCTTGACTGATATAATCAAAGAATCAGTACGAGAACCGATGTCCTATATATGTGCCTTTAGGGCACACATGGCAAACCACTTAATAATTGGTTAAACTACACTTCACTGTGGGTTGCTTACAATGCTTGAACAAAGTCCGGTAAGGGATGCTCTTCTGAATGGTTGAATCGTTTTCAGCAATTCAAATTCTAAATTGGATTACAAAAGGAAAACGGGTCGATGATAATGTGAATAATGGTTAGATTATTCGATTTTAATTGGTGGCATGATCCGGAAGGCTTTTAGTATTGTTGCGAAGTTAGTTTGGATGATTTTCAATAAGAAAGTCACAAATGCACTATAACAATAGACAATGATTTCAAATTGATCATTGATTTTTTAAATACTAAAAAGTTAAATAACATGCAAAGTAAAAATATCTCAGGGTAGAATTAGGAAATGAACCCATTTATCACTGATAAAGTCCTCATGTAGTGGACGAAACAATTTGTTTGAAATTTTTGAAAAATAAAGTAGAATAAAAGGAAAATTTGTGGGAGTCTCAATTTTATAAATAAAAAAGATCTTATTATTGGGCTTTTTTATTAACGCCTAGCAAGAAATGTTTAATATTATAACTCAAATAATTAAAAACGAAAAAATGTCAATTAAAACCCCTTTAGAGAAATAGTATCTGAAATTTCCCTTGAACGCCACGCCACGCCAGCCACGACGACAATTACACTACTCAACAAATCTGCAGGAAAAATTTGCGACTGATGTGCTAAGAGGTCTGTGAGGGTATTTGAGATGTGCTGATTACGAATTTGAGTTCGAGTTTTTTTAATCACGTATAGATTTTGTGTTACAGAGTACATGTTTTTTCATTTTTTTCTGAAATTTTCATATAATTTATCCTGTAAGTTGAAATAAAAAAAGTTATTTTAAAATTAACTGGTTTCATTTACTACAACGGATCCAAAATACATTTATACCAAATCGTTTGTAGGCAATTTTTTCGCAAATGCTGACTTTCGTTTATACTGCTGATCGCTTTCCGTCATAAGGAACCAACAGTAATCTCCCATCATTGCCGGATCCCATCTGCCTTGGTATCGTTGCTCCATTGTTAGGATGTCCTGGTGGAACCTTTCTCCTTGCTCATCGCTAACTGCACCCAAATTTTCGGGAAAAAAGTTTAAATGTGATTGGAGGAAGTGGATTTTAAGGGACATGCGACAGCCTATTTTGTAATAGTGCTCAAGTAATTCTTATACAAGTTTTTCGTAGGTTTCTATTTTTCTGTTTCCTAAAACCTCAGAAACAATTATTTTAAACAACTTCCACGCAGCCAACTCAACATTACTTAATGTTTGATGGAATTTCTCATCCTTTAGTATTTTTCGAATTTGAAGTCCCTCTGGCACCTCCACAACGCGCAGGCATAACCTGCTAGAACGAGCAGTAGTCTAGCAGTTCGATTTAAATATGAAGTAGAATTTACAAAGTAAGAATCAATAGGTAGGTAAATTTGCTTGGGCGTAGGCAAAGTATATTACGATGCTAATATATTAATTTATATAAACTTTCTGGACTACTGGTGGTGGTTTGACCCCTACACCCCTTGACTTCAACACTTCTAAAAAGTGAACTTTTTCGGGTTTTGGCGTTTTAAACACTAGCACTTAGTTTTATTATGAACACAAGTTGCTTTGGTACATGCTGTAATTTAATATAACTTGATTTTATTTTTTCAAAAAAAATCATACCTCAAAAATCCTACGTGTTAGGAAATTTTTACTATCATTTTCAGTTTTAGCAACCCAAAATTAGCAAGAAACAGCCTCTAACATCACAGTCGCAAAATGACTGTAAACTAGTGTTATCATAGTTGAAGTATAATTTTCATCTAACTTTTGCCCACGTTGGGCGCTGATTTCAACTGTCGATGCAGATCACTCTCTGTTTTGGATATAGAAAAAGCTAATGCTTAGTTTCAAGGTGTTTTCAATTTCTGAAATAAAGAACACTTACTAAGATAATTTGCTTCAAAAAAATTGCGTTTATACTCAATTTTGGATTCGTAGGAGTGCGAAAAAATCATATCCGTTGAGATTATTAACCTAAAGTTTGATATTGAACGAAAAGATCACTGCATTCAATGATGAGATCTGCACATCGTTAGTATCTTAATGAAAGTGAAATCATCATTGTATATCTCCTAGTTTTTAATTACCTTTAGAGATGTAGTTTCATCCTAACACATGTAATACTGGCATAAAGTGGAATAATTGTCACGTCTTTTTTAATGTAATTGTAAAAAATGTATCATAGTTGGGAAAATTGTAACTGGTATGATGGGTTTCCTGATTTTTATGTTTAACAAAGACTATATTCTGTTGAAATTTGAACTAAAAATTGAAGAAGACTTCTATAAATCTATTTCATTAAATACGTCAGTACAATAATAAATAAACAATAAACACTTACCGACAAAACAAGCAGAACATTTTATAGAAAGATCTTTCAGCGATTTTGCCCCCAAGACGTTCTTGTTGCGATGAAGTAGTTTACTCGATACAAAAGTGAACAACATTACTTGCACGATGAACAAAACAAGATAAATCGAAACTAAAGATATGCTCTAGTTGTGGTATTCACATATGACCCCAACTCGATATCTTCGGTTCGTAAACTTGGGTATATCAACTTTAAGAACCACATGCTACATTTAAGAAATAAAGATATCTTTTTCGATTCAACATAATTTCTATTCTATCTATTCTATTTATCTATTATCCCGTTTCACCTTACTATTATTTCCAGCGAATAAATATCCATGCTAAATATTCCATATTTGGGATATGTTTTTAATATCTTCCAAATAGATTAGAAGAAATTGTTGCGTGTCTTTTGCCAATAAAATTAATCAAATGCGTATAGCAATTTTGTGCCGAATTGATTTTTTTGTGTGATTTCCAAATCTATTACATAATAATAAAAGTAGTCATGCGAATCTAAGAATCACTTCATAGAACATTTAAATCTAATATTTTCACGTCCGATCGATCAGTCGTTTTTGTTCAGAATTCGCGTAATACATACGTAGAAACATCTTAAAGTTTGCAACACTCATTTCTTAAAGGTGTGGAATGATTTGAAAAAATTAACGACTACAAATCATTTCGTCAAGAATTTACAACTCACTTTAGGGAGAATCTAGTGTAGAATATTACACAACATCATATGTATTGCAATCTCAGAAAAGAATACCCTCATCAAATGAATTACTATAACGCAAATGAATGTTATCGAAAGATATTCTGCATTTCACCGTTTATATCAAAGTGAATTCAAGGTAAAAAGGCACCTCATCAGAATATCTCAGAAAAATTTGAAGTCATATCTAGGGTGAAATTGATGGAAAATATAAAAGGGAGAAAATTCGATCCCGTCGATGTATATATATGCATGTGTTTACAAAGCTCAGTATACACTATAATATTAAAGAAGACTGTTAGTAAGTGAAAAATGTACCATTAGTGTTCGAATATTTGCTATCAATAAAAGAAGGTTTAATTTACTTCTGTTTATTTGTTTGCTACCAACAAGTGGCCAAAAATCTAACACGATGTTAATTGATTAGTAATAAAATAATGATTGATTGAATTTCGAGTTTAAGAATCTTTAATTTATGTTTCCAAATGTGCCTAATAACAAATTAAAGCTAAAAGGTATTATTTCAAAAAACCGAAACTTTATCGACAAGTTAAAAATGAAATTTTCCTTTTGATGGGGAAAGATTGGCGTTTTCCATAAATTTGAATAAAAAAGATTACAGTTTTATTGCAAATTATTTATTTTCATTCTTACATAAAATTTTCAACAAAATTACATCTCCCACTTTAACTTTAGTTGATAGAAATTAGTTTTAACGAAAACTATTTCCTATCCATAAATTACTCATATCAGTTTCCTGGAACATACATTCAAGCAAACAATGTGCTAACCTGAATTTTCATTAAAACGATGTCAACAAGTGAAAATAGCATCTTGGGAGTTGTTAAACGTAATAAACATTTAATGATAACTTGATAACAAATTTATAGGAAAATTCACTCCATCGCAAAGAGCTAGCAACCACCAAGTTTCGTGTTAACTCGAATATTCCTATTTAGAACACACTTCATGTAAATACTCACGAATTTCATGCATGTTTCTAAATGGAATGTACTATGGAATTAATTCATTCATTCCAGGTATTTACCATCATATGTAACTGAACTGAACTCTACACAGACACTTATTACAACGACAATGGTCTAGAATGTATTTTTACAAAGCAGTAAAAAATTGAAGGTAGGGCGACTACAGTTCAATTAGCTTCCAACTATGCGAAGGATAGGACGAAGCGCAACGTGAACATTAAATTAGCGTAATAATGATAGTGTAGTTCTATTCTTCAAATTAAAAAGCTATTTTCAAGGATACTCACCTCTATTAGTTTCAAATGAAGTAGCGCAGTAAAAACAGCAATTCAAATTTTGTCTGACTTTAAGGTAAAGTATTGTTTTGACTTTGTTGAAATTCTTGAAATATATTAAATAGAATTTCAAAAAGTTATATTTAAATTTTCAAAATATTTACAAATCGATCTGCATTTTAAATTATGATAATTTCAAAACTATTGTGTTTTGAGAACTTTAAAATAACTACTCTCTCTCTCATTAATAAATTATCATCCTTTTTCATAATTTCGTTGAAATTTTCAGTCCGCGTTTAGACATGCAAGCTTGAGTCTTGTTCCTTTTTTCGATTTAATTTCAATTATTGCTTCCCATGATACATCTGATAAAAAATGAGAGCAATAGCTGATACGAAATTTTGCAGCTTAACTAACACCACAATTTTTTCCTCCTATTGTAGTGAATTCAACTACCAAAATTAATTAATTTCTCATTGTAATTTATAATTTAAAAAAAATTAAATGACGCGAAGAACATGGAAAATAAAATAATGAAATAGGGAGAATACGAATGGAATATTGTGGACCGATCCCTTTTTTGGGCGTAAAAGGAGTTCCTCATTGCTTAAGTTAATGGGGGGTCTAGTTGCGTATATAATGCGACAACGCACATTTAAGGGCGTGGAATCGTGGGTACGTACAGATGAAGTCAAAGATTTAAGTGCCTTCCCTAGAATTAACTCTTAAGACACTGACGTCTTTACGTCTGGGTAACTAATTGCAACAAGCACCAACGCCCCCATAAACGTACTAGTCAATAGTCCATATCAAGTATGGGTACTGCTTTTCGGAATACAGGTACCAGATCTAGATTCGAAGTTACTGAGTCTTCTGCACAATCCTTGGTTTGGATTCGGACCTATCAATCATCCTTGCCGCTTTTTGGGCAACGGCACCCCTGTCGTAAACGCAACAGCACGCCAATGCACCACATACAGAAGGATTTTATACCAATGTGTTAAGATCCAAACTGTATTATAATGAAAGTACCCGCTAATGGGTGTACAACCACAGCCACTAAGTTACAGCCTCCACAGGCTCCTCACCGACACCCGCAGGGGCTAAGTCCCTGGGGCCCCGGATCCCTTAGTACCAGTATACCCCTGGTAAGGTTTCGAGGAAGCCGTGGGTACGTACAATAACAACGCTCCCTAGAAAGCCCTGTGATAGTGCGTGGTTACTTGAGGAGTTAGTTTGTTCCCGCGTTATTTTTGTTGCTATAGCCACTGTTCTTGGTGATACACACACACACACACACACACACACACATATATATATAAATATATATATATATATATATACATATACATATATATATATATACATATATATATATACATATATATATATATATATATATATATATATATATATATATATATATATATATATATATATATATCATCATCATCATAGTCAGCTTGTCAACCATATATATTAAACATGGTGTAGCCTCCCCTATGTATTTGCTTCTCGTTACCCTTCATGCTTGTCTATTTTTTGCTGTACGTGTCCAGGTGGTGCCGGCTAGCTTCCTTATGTCGTGGTCTCATCTAAGTTTCGGACGTCGTCTCGGTCTTTTGACTCCTCTTGGGTACCACTACATGATTTTCGCGGTCCATCTATTGCCTGATATCCTCGCTATGTGTCCTGCCTATTGCCACTTGAGAGTTCTAATTCTTTTGATCACATCAGTTACTTGTGTTCTCGCTCTCATCTAGGTTAATCTTTTTTTGTGTCTCCTTGTGATGCCCAGCATACATTTCTTTATTGCCTTTTGGGCAACCAGAAGCGTCCTTATTATGTCTGTTGTAAGGATCCATGCTTCACAGCCATAGTTCATGGCTGGCAGGATGCATTGATCGAAGGCTTTCTTTTTCAGGTGGCATTTCATTGTTGACTTCAATATTATGCAGTTCTTCCCGAATCCTTCTGTTGGTTTCTGGTATTAACGATCCCAAATTGTGTACTGATTGGTCCAGATATACATACTCGTCTACAACTTCCAGTTTGGTGTTGTTAACTGATACATCACTCTGGCTTCTCGTTACGAACTCATTGTGCATAACTTTAATTTTACTAAGGTTCATTTTTAGGTCTGCTATCTCACTAGCTGCGCTTAGATCTTCGAGCAGCATCTGTAGCTCATGTTGATTTTGGGCGATAAGGACTATGTCATCTGCGAATCGTATGTGATTTAGTCGCTCTCTATCCATGATTAGTCCTTTATTATTCCATTTCAGGTCTCGGATGATTTCCCTTAAGATGGCGTTGAACGCGATATGTATCTCTTTGCGTGGGGAATTCCGGCGTGTCATCAAACACTTTAACTTTCGCTTTACCGTCCTTGTAGATGGCCAGTGTTTCTATATAGGGTTTCTCAATGCCCTGACTTACGAGCGCTCTTATTATTTCTTCGGGATATTTTGAGTCAAAGGCCTTCTCAAAGTCGATGTACGCCAGGGCTAGGGGGGTTCGTATTCCCTTGGTCTGCTCATGACTTCTCTTAATGTGTGAATATGATCGACAGTGCTAAATTTTTGAAGTCAGCTTGTTCTCGTGGTTGTTCTACATACAGGGCCGATTGTGTTCTATTATTGAGGATCTTGGGGAACACTTTGTAGAACACTGGGAGCAGGCTTATTGGTCTATAGTTTCTAATGCCTTCCCTGTTGCTCGGATCAGAATTATGTTGGCGATGTTCCACTGGTCCACAATTTGACTGGTTCGGATACATGTTTTATCAGTTCCGCTGTGATTCCGTCATTGCCAAGTGCTTTATTATTTTTCATTTGCTTAAGCGACAGTTCCACTTCGCCAATGAGAACTTCTGGTACGTCTTCTTCGAGTTCTGCTGATGTAGTCGTTGTAGATGTGTAGCTTGTTTCGAGAGCTTTGTAGAGGTCTTGATAGGAGTCGGTTACCTAATATTTGTACTATCTCGTGTATGATTGTGATGCATACCAAACACCATTGTTACCTAAACGGTAATGACTGGCATGTAAGATGTAAACATAGACGTCAACGTGCCACCTTGACTGATATAATCAAAGAATCAGTACGAGAACCGATGTCCTATATATGTGTCTTTAGGGCATACATGGAAACCACTTAATAATTGGTTAAACTACACTTCGCTGTGGGTTGCTTACAATGCTTGAACTAAGTCCGGTAAGGGATGCTCATCTGAATGGTTGAATCGTTTTCAGCAATTCAAATACTAAATTGGATTACAAAAGGAAAACGGGGTCGATGATAATGTGAATAATGGTTAGATTATTATATTTTAATCGGTGGCATGATCCGGAAGGCATTTAGTATTGTTGCAAAGTTAGTTTGGATGATTTCCAATAAGAAAATCACAGATGCACCATAACAATAGAAAATGATTACAAATTGATCATTTTTTTATACTAAAGAGTTAAATAACATGTAAAGTAAAAATATCTCATTATTGAACTATTTTGACTTATCGCTAAGAACAAAAATTTAACATTATAACTTCAATAATCAAAAACGAAAGAATAGAGTTTCAAAACTCTCTTGAGAAATAGCATTTGAAATTTCCGTTCAACAGCTACAACGACAATTATCACAGTTGACGTATGATTTTTATTCATCTGTCGCCCACGTTGGGCGCTAATTTCAACTGTTGATGCAGATCACTCTGTTTTTTGGTTATGAAAAAATCTAATGCATAGTTTGAAGATGTTTTTAATTATTCAAATAACGAGCACTTACTAAGATTATTTGCTTCCAGAAAAATTGCGTTTATATTCAATTTTGCATTCGGAGTAATACAAAAAAAATTCATATTTGTAGAGATTATTAACCTAAAGTTTGATATTCAACGAAGAGATCATCTCATTCAATGATGAGATGTCGGTGATAATTTTCAATATTCCTTTTCTATCGGTTATTCTTCCGTTTTCGTGTTGCATAGCAATCATTTGCCTTCTACCAATCATCAGTGCCTTTTCCACCTTCTTGAGGCTTCTGTTACTCCTGATAGCTTTCTCTACCAGTTTTTCGTTGTATCTCATGTCTTCTGATATTTTCTTTCTGATTGTTTTGCAGATTTCGGTGTATTCAATCCTTCGGATTTTCTAGAGTCATTTTGCTGATGCATATTCCACACTAATATACTTTAAACTTTCCGATATTGAAGATATTATCTGTCGGCAATTCGACTACTAAAATGAATGCAGTAAAAATATTTAATTTTCGATTATCTATACTCTTTTCTTATGATCCCTAATACGTAAGGTGATAAATTCCTTTCATTTATTACGTTTATTACTTTCAAATCTAAATAAAATTTTGCTAAAATTCAAGATAAAGCTCTTTACTGGAAATATTCCGAAAAAAACGTTTTACTTTCAAAAAAAATAGCAGATTTTCTTCTACTTATATGGAAAAATATCTTTCAAATTATAATATAAAAAAAAATATTACTACATTCTTACAACTCGATGATGATGACTATCTAATTTACCGATAGCTTTATTGTGGGGCCTGGTTATATTTTGCTTATATTGAAATTATTACTTTTTTAAATTGCATAGCATCTTGCAATTTGTATAAACAATTATTCACCGTTGGCCAGCATTAACAGTCACGTGGAAAAAATTGAAACTTTTATGCAAAAAATAAAAACAGCAAAAAAAAACCCAAAATATTAGCAAATATTAATATTAACAAAGACCTTTTCATATGAAATCAAATCCAAGGTAACATGCGACAGCACAACACCAGCAGACAGTCTTTTGAGGATGTATCTTCTGAAATTTAGATTATAGTGTCAGGATATCATTGTTTTGAAACCGAGCAACTAATAGATGTTTCAGTGATAGAAAAATTTTCTCTTTCTGTTTGTGTGAAGAAAGTAAGCATATCTTAAAGAAATAGATTTTGATGGTTTAGTTTAGTAAGTGGCTTTTCTAATTAACACACTTCGGAAATAGTAACAATTAACATATAAAAAGAAACGCTACAAATTAACGTACAAGTGAATCCTTCAACGTAAAAGTATCAATTGTTATAAAGTACTTAAGTGTCATTCAGTCATTCAGTTTCAAAGAAAACTAACATACAAAGATAGTTCGATTCGCTAGACATATTCTCGATGATATCCTGAAGGCTTTCGTTTGCAAAATCTTACTATATCATTGTCAAGTTGCCATTTATCATCTCACACACTATTGAGTTTCATAGCACTCTCAGTATAACTTAACATTGGCTACAATTAGGAATTCGTCCTGGCAACGCTAAGAGCAATCTAAAACTCAATAATGCGTTACTAATTAGCATTTCATTTGAAAATACGGGTAGATATATTGAGTAATTATATCGTATCTCCGGCAAATGTTCTTCTTTCCTTTAATATTCATGAAACATATTTTTTTCGTCATTTTCAGTTTTCAGGCTCGTATTTTGTGAAAAAAGAAAATTGGGGCTTCTTGACCGGATCAGCCGTAAGTTTGTAGCCGAAACTATATCCTTTCTGAAGCATATGTGTGTCCCCGAAACTCAAACTGAATGGTGAGCATTCAACAGGTGCAAACACACAAACAGTGCTATGAACAAGCTACCTTAAATTTTTCAACAATCTCCAATTTTCAGTTAGGGTGGTGAAGTCAATTAATTCTCGCAAAACTTTTTTCTTGGACGCTCTGATGCGTAAACAGGGTAAAATTGATAGGCAATGATGCTATCAAAAGGAAAATAGGTTGAGCATTTTAACAGTGGACTGGTAGGGATTTTTTTTTCAGTGAAAAGTTCTCTAAATATACATCCCCAAATCTGAATTTAAAAAAAATCAAATGGATCATTAGAATTTCGCAAATTTTAATTTCACTAAAGGGCGGGCGTATTCGAACATGACCTTTTTGTGAAGAGTTTAAACTGTGATCGAACACTTCTTGGTACACTTTGAACGTGGCATTTATCTTCTTTCCTATCCTTCCTGAATAATTGTAATAAGGGTGAATAGCATCATTAAAGCTACATCCAAATGGTTGTATCTATATACAGCTGAAATGCTGGAGAGTTTAATCAATGTTTCGGTTGGAAAAGCAGTCTCTCAAGTCTGTTAAGTAAAAATATCAAATAGTTAAGTTTTCTTAATCGTGTAAATTAGGTGAAAGCATTAATTTTATCACTATTTTATGTTTTATATGTCTGTCATCGGAACGACGAGGTATTTTTTTACGGGAAACTAATGTCGGCATTATTTTCACGTTTTCTGTTGTTCCACTTTACATTATGTTCAAAAATCAAATTAGCAGCGTACAAAGCGTACAAGGTTGATCTCTCTAACTCATAATAATGGAAATTCCGTATTATTTAATTTTTTTACAATTAAAAAAAGGAGAATATTCTAATACACTCAGATATCCACTCTGCAGCCCAGTTATAATGAATGAATTTTAAATGTTTTTTTACGTTTCATATATAAAAAGTAATAAAATTACTATTTGAAAATTTCCTTTGAATATTCCTCTAAAAGAAGCGTTTTTCAGAGTTTACATTGCACATTCTTTTCTGCATTAAATATTCACTTTCGCTCTTCAAAGTTCTTCAACTAAAAGAATTCGAACTTCTTCAACTAAAAAATATGAAACAATAGAAAACGTCCATAACTAGAAGATGTTGTATAATTGTAGGTAAAAAAAGGATTAGAGTTACGTTGCAAAAGTTAAAAGTATATTTACATGCAAGTGGATATTTTCTATATGCGAAATAGTTGCAACTCTATTAGCAGCACATGAAAGAATTTCCGGATAAAATGCATTCAGTACAGTACATATTAGCCATCCTAAAAAACTTCATTGCTCGACGTTCAGATCAATTTTTTTCTCGTATCCCTACAGATCGAACTATCGAACCAACATTGATAAAGTCCATGAATTTCGAAGTATAATAATAATAAAAGCAATAATGTAATATATTCAATACATAATAATAATATAGATAATGAAAAAACAACGTCTAAGGATGATCTGCGTTCGGGCTGCCCTTGGACGTCAGTCACTCAGAAAATGGTAAAAAAAGTCGAAAAATTGTTTTGGAAGATCGTTAGTTTTATTGCTGAAGAGTTAAACATTTTAATTGGGAGTGTAAATAGCATTTTACAACAGTATTTGGGAATGGAAAAGATACCCGCGCGTTAGATCCCAAAACTAGTAACTGACTAAGAGCTCGTCGGGATTGTTTCAACAAGATCCTGATCGGTTTCCTTGGCTCGATTCATAGCAATGGATAAAACATGGGTTCACCATTACGACCTTGCGACAAAACAGCCAAAATAGCATAGAAAAGATCATCAGTTGCGATGGCAGCAATCCAAGATTCTAGAGAATCAGAAATATTCACCGGACTTGGCCCCTAGTGGTTTCTATTTACTTCCGCGTTTGAAAGATCATTTAACAGACACAACATTTAAAGAGAAAACGAAGAAATGAAAGCCGCCGTAAAGGATTTTTTTTGGTGAAGAAGATGAAAATTTTTTTAAAAGAGGAATTCTGAGTCTAGAAAAAAGGTATGTTAAATGTATTAAGCTAAAGGGTGATAACGTAGAATAATAAAATTATGTTAGTCCTCGGCATCTTCCATCTTATTCCTAATCCTTTTTGAACATACATATATACACACAATAACAGATTATGAAAAAGTAAACTTTTCTGATGTTTTTGATATAGATTCGAACCTTATGAAAAATGGCGATGGAAAAAAACATTAACAATTTAAAAATAACTTGAAATAATCAAAGTTTATTATGGAATTATTTCAATACATATATTGTAATTTCGATAACCAACATATTTGTGTTTTTAAAAAAAAATAAGAAGAAATAACTAAGAAATAAGGAGAAATAACTAAATCACTTCAAACTAATATAAACTTTGAGTCAGCTTCGTATTCTGTAATTATTTTCGATTCAAAATTAATGCGAAAGACAGTTGAATCAACATTTTACGATATATTTGCGGAGTTCAATGTTAATGATAATTATATGATCAAAACCATTTTCATACATGCTTTTGATAGCAAAATCTTATAACTTCGTTGTAAACGGTTAAAAAATGAAAAGTTCGAGACAAAATGCTATAATTATTTTTCAGATATTCAAGCAATAATTATGTTAACAAAGTTTTCGCCATTTTTGGGAGTTATTTTAACATGAACTGCTCTAGAACAGCTAAAAAATTTCGTTAATCGTTAAAAAAATTCATCAAAAGATTTGAAATTTTAATAAAAATATTCCATTGAAAATTTGTCAATAACCATTACCTACGAACAGCAATAATAATTGCAAAATTTATTGAAATGTCAACGAATAAACTGTCTGTATTTTTTTTCTAAGCTCTACTCTTTATTGATCTGAAAGTAGGCATAAGATCCTTATAAAGAATGCAACTCTTTTAATGGAGGAGGCAGAGGATTTTATATATGTGTTACCACCATAAATATGCAATATTATTACAATTTACATACTGCAATTCAAATATTATTACAATTCAAACATTGAAATATTTTAGCAACAAAAAATGGAACCCACTCAGGATCCGAAGTAGGTTTTATTTTTGTTGCTAAAATATAGCCCAAGTTGCTGTTGCCATTTTTAATTGAGATGTGGACAAGCATGTTTATTTCTTTTTTAGGCAACTAATACTAAATTGGATAACAAAGGAGAACGGATTGATGACGATGTGAATAATTGTTAGATTATTCGATTTTATTTGGTGGCATGATCCGGAAGGCTTTAAATATTGTTCCTAAGTTAGTTTGGATGATTTTCAATAAGAAAGTCACAGATGCACTATGAAAATAGAAAGCGATTTCAAATTGAGCTTTGAATTTTTCTATAAAGGAGTCTACGCTAAATAAAATGCAAGATAAAAATGTCCGTTTCAGTAAAAAGATCTTATTGTTGAGCTATTTTGATTTATGACTAACAACAAATATTGAAAATAATAACACAATTGATGAAAAACAGAAAGAATGGCATCTAAAAACCCCTTTTGATCACAGTTGAAGTATAGTTTTCATCTTACCTTGCCCACGTTGGGCGCTGATTTCAACTGTGGGTGTTTTGGATACAGAAACCGCTAATGCATAATTAAAAAAAATCTTAAAAGGAGCATTTGTTATTAAGAATATTTGAAAGTCCTTATACATTTGGTCAACTAGCGATATACTAAATAGACCCGTTACGATGAGTGCGCTTAGTCAATTGTTAATTGCAATCGATATGTTCGTTTTAGTATAATATAAATTTTAGTTTTCAATTTTGTCAGCTGTGTTTAGTAATTATTTTTAGTATCTTTGACTGCCGTACTACGTTTTGCTTATTTACATCATTTGCAACATATGGTTTTGTGTTTTAAATCGTAAGCTTTGAGAAACTCTTGAGAGAATATCTATATGTGCCTGAGTTCAAATACTCATTGGAATCAAAATAATTTGAAAACTAATTTTCCAAAGTAGCAGGTTTTATGTCTCCTGAAAAATTTGGGAGATGAGATTTGTGAGATTCTAGAAATAATTGATTTAATCTAATCAGCTACATATTTATTCAATACTTATCTGTGGTTCTAATAAGACAAGATTTCTTCTTTGTGTTTCAATTTTGTCCTAGTAGAACTACAACACTTCAAAACAAGATTCTAATTGAATTCTTCCCCCAAATTTGAACAGCCTTTTACAATGAAGAACTTCCCAGCAGACCTACATATGACTATATGCAAAGCTCTGTGGATTATTTTTTTGCTAAATCTACCTGATATGACGCATATAAGCTTCACATTAATCTGCTTATCTATATCATCCTTAATGCAGCATCCTACATTTTACAATTGTTCATCTATCTTACTTTAAAAAAACATCTCATGACTTCCACCAATTTAGCATGTGAACAAGTCAACAAGAACCACCAACAACTTAGCATCGATAATACTTTTGCTAACACAATTGATAACAATAATTTTCTTTTGTCATCGTCACAATGCGATACATCAGGAATAGTGCTTCGTCTTCTGAGCCATACTTCTGTCTACAAATAAATCCACAATGAAATACCACATACCACCACCAATACTCTTGGATGGTACATTTATAAGTCCTTTTTAGCTGTCATCACATCGGAATCTATTATCATATAAATATTCTGTTACAACACCTGAATGGTATCAATTTGTTGCTTTTGAAGGCTTTCTCTTGTGGATGTACCAATTTATTGTTTCCTATATTTATGAATGTGCAGGATATACTAGGCTGCTGGTACTGGTGGTATATCGTGACAAGATGTGTTGCAATTGAATACGATAGACAGTGATGATGTACACATTTGGTGTACGAAAAACGGGTTGCAAATTGAATTTCTCAACAGAATTTTGTACTTAGTTTTTAATATTGTTTACCAGAACATATTTTAACGCAGTTGCTTAAGTATTTTTGCCTCATTCAATATTATCTGAATTAACTAACTCTTTTCAAGTGTATCTTATTCAAATTTATTTTTTCTACAAAATGGAAAAAGGACCATTTGTCTTTGAGCTCTCATTCACGTACTAGTGATATTCCTCATGACTCTGGTGTCGTTCGTTCACATCAAAGAATTATTTACAATCAACCTTATTCGTCCAGAAGAATAGTACAACAGCCGAAAATATAACACGTTTTTTTGAAAACGAAGAACTTATATTTTATTTAGAGGTCTGAAAAAAGCAACCCTTTTTGAGTTAGACGCATAGTATGCAAGTTAAATTAACTGCCAGCTTCCTAATGGGCGAGCTGCACATGCTTTGGAAGGACAAAAGAACAGATAATAATTCTATTAAAATTTGTAGAACTAGAGGACATGATTGTTGAACCGATACAACTAAACACAATGGTTAAAAAAGATCAAGGCTCGATTTGAGTTGAAGAGTCAGCTGAATAGATTTAAGGACATAGTAGTTGAACCGAGTTAACTCAAGAAAATATTTAAGGGAGACAAAGGCTCGATTTGAGCTGAAAAGTCAGCTGAATAGATTCGTTCGTGAATTGGAAGCATCAGGAGGCGATACAGAATCGGTTGCAAAACTCAAAAAGCACGAACAACGTTCTGACACTGTCCGATCTGCAGAATTTTTAGAGCAAGTGCAAGTGATCATAGACGAGGACCCTTATTCGTAGAGTTGTCCACGAAGACCTTCGGTATAAGTCTTACGTGAAGCGCAGAGGACAGTTCATGTCGGAACGAACACGAGAACAGAGAGTTCTCCGATCAAAACGTCTTTTAAACAAAACCAAGATCAAAAGATCAATCGCAGAAATGACAGATGGCTATGTTCAAATCCTACGGAGGTTCCTGTTGTTATGCACACAAAACTTCCAGCCACTGTTATGGTTTTAGGTGTTGTCAATAACGAAGGACATGTTATGCCACCACACTTTTTTACTCAAGGACTTCAAGTAAACTCTGCTGCATACATCGAGGTTTTGGAGACGGTAGTGAAACCCTGGATAGATAATGTAAGCGGAGGCAGACCATACATTTTTCAACAAGACTCTGCTCCTTCACATAAAGCGAGATTGGATGCCCGAAATTTTTCGTAACCACATAACACCGAACCTATGGCCACCTAGCTCCCCAGACTTTAATCCTTTGGATTATCTCGTATGGGGCGTAGTTGAGCGTGAGACCAATAAGCGTTCTCCTAATACCACTTCTTCGCTGAAGACTGCTATTAATGCCGTTATGGTCAATATGAACAAGGAGCATTTGATTCGGGCATGTAATCGTTTCCGGACCTGCATCGAAGAGGTTATTGCTGCTAATGGCGATTTTATTGAATAACTTTATAGCCATATATTAATTTAACGTTGCATAAAAAATTCCTGAAATTTCATTAAATTTTGTTAAAAATACAAGCTAATTAATTTTACTCTCAAGTTGTCCTCAGCTACCGTACGCACCATGTATATGTTCACTATTAGTGATAATAAATACGCAAATCAACGATCATGATTTAAAATTATATTCATTATTCTACATGGTATCCGAAAATGACGATGTTTTTGCCCAATTTTTTATCCAAAACCCTGAATACTTTTAGACAATTTTTTTTTTTTTTATTTCATCTTTATTTTTACAAAGTAAGGATTAGATCATTGGAGATCTCTAGCTTACAACATTGCAACTCTTAATTCTAGCTGGAAAAATACGACCTCCATTGACAATACTCTGGGGGTTTGTGGTGCCACTGTTTATTATAGTTTATAAGAATTTACAATATTTCATAACATTTCATTAAATTAGTTTACATTTTGTTGTCTCTGTTCAATAAAACTAATAAGAAAAAAAAAGATACGAAAAAAAAAGAAAACTATAGTGTATCGCTGCTACTCTCCTTCTGCAGTAAGTCACTGGGTAGATGTATTATCTCTGTACTTTAGGGTGCCCTACCGCCGATTGGCTGTTAGTCGCAGTGGGTCAGTTCTTTTGAGCCGTACGTATGGTCTAGTCAGCAATATTTTTCTTGCTGTTTTGTTTGGGTGGTGTCGCAATCGCTTCTTGTAGTTCAAACTAAGCTTTTCTGCTTCTTCCATAACTGTGCTGACATTGGTGTCTCTTTGTATAATTATGTTATTGACGTATTTGGGGGCACCCAGAATCGCCCGCAAGATTTTTGTTTGCGTTCTTTGTATGATTTCCAAATTTGTCTTTTTTGCTGAACCCCAGAGCTGCAGGGCATACGTCCATATTGGTTTGAGAATTGTCTTGTATATCAAGATTTTTGTTTCTAAACTTAGTCTGGATTTACTGTGCATTAACCAGTATAGTCTCCTGAACTGTAATTTCACTTGATCTCGTTTTTTGTTTATATGACTTTTCCAGGTAAGTCTTCTGTCTAAATGGACCCCTAGGTACTTTACAGAATTTGTTACTTGAGCATCCGTACCGTTAATTTTAATGGGACAGCAGGATCGCTTTTTTAATGTGAACGTGATTTGCTGCGTTTTTGCTTCGTTAATTGAAATATGCCACTTTCTAGCCCAATTTAATATTATGTCTGTTTGTTGCTGTAGTACTCTTTTTGCAGTTGATGGGTTTTTGTGTGCAAATAGTATCGCTGTGTCGTCAGCAAATGTAGTGGTAATCACCTCTTTTGAGGTCGGGAGGTCTGCAGTGTACAGGAGGTAAAGGACTGGTCCTAGTACACTCCCCTGGGGTACTCCTGCTTTTATAGGATGTTCCTGGCTAATGGTATCTTTGTATTTGACTTTAAAGGACCGCTCAAGTAAGTAACTGGTTAGTATGCCATGAAAATTTGGAGGTAGAGTGGTCTTAATTTTTTGGATGAGTCCAGGATGCCAGACTTTATCAAAAGCTTGTGATACATCTAAAAATAGTCCAACACAATATTTATTATCTTCGAATGAATTTTTGATATAATTTACTAGCTTATGTACCTGTTCTATGGTACTATGGTTGTTTCTAAACCCAAACTGATGTTCAGGGATAACAGTGGAGCGATGGAGTGTGGGGAGCATTTTGTCAAGGAGTAGCCTCTCGAACAGCTTAGAAAGGGTGGAAAGCAGGCTAATGGGCCTATAAGACTCAACTTTTGTGCTATCTTTGCCTGGCTTGGGAATGACTATGATTCTGGCATGTTTCCAGGCGTGTGGAAAATAATTAATACGCAGTATTGCATTGAATATGTGCAATATTGCGATTTTGCCTGATATAGGTAGAGTTTTAATCATTTTACCTGTTATTTTGTCATGTCCAGGTGCTTTGTTGTTGTTTAAACTTTGAATTTTCTTGAGAAGCTCAACTTTAGTGAATCTAATAGGTTTATAATTCCCACTACTGCTATTTGTGTTGGTATTGTCCTCATTAACTGTATCTAAGCAAAATACTTTCGATAGGTAATTACCAAAAGCTTCAGCTTTTTGAGTATTGTCTCTGAGCCAGCCACCGTTGTGATCCCTGATTGGAGTGTCTGCTGATACAGGTTTCTTGACCCTTTTGATTGTTTTCCACAATGAATAGTTAGTATCCACTTTATTAGATAGATTACTAACAAAGTGATCTATTTTTTCTTGCTTATCTATATATAGCGCTTTTTTTAGTGCTTTGGTGGCTTCGTTTAAGGCGACTTTTGCTTTCGGAGAGCGTACCCTTTGCCATTCGGCTTTGGCACTACGTTTAGTTCTTAGGAGTGAAAGTATTTTATTGTTGTAATACTGAGGAGTTCTAGCCTCCGTAGATTCGGCGGACGGTGTAGCAAATACAGCACAGTCATTAACAGTATTCGTTAAATATTTTATTGCATTTTCAATATTTTCAGAAGATTTTAATTTAATATTAGGACAGAATGAGGATTGAAATCTCCTGCAAAACTTGTTCCAGTTGGTTCTACTATTTGTTAGTCTGGATTCAGAGTTTTCTACTATAGGTTTGCTGCTAAGCTCATAGATAGTTGGTGAATGGTCCGATGACAGATCATTCGTGGTCCAGGCCTTGATAAGGCACGGATCTAATTTCTTTGTAATACCGAAGTCAATGACATCGGGGATTTTTAATGGATCTGATGGCCAGTATGTTGGTGTGCCACCTGTTATGCAATTAAGGTTGTTCTTGTAAATAGATTTAAGTAATTGTTTACCTCGTGGAGAGGTTAAGCGTGCACCCCAGTGTGGCGACTTAGCATTGTAATCGCCCGCGGCAAAGAAGCAGGGCCCAAGTGATTTGAAGAAATCATCGAAATCTGTTGAGGTGATTCTGTGGTTTGGGGGACAATAAGTAGCCGCAATACACGTGTCCACGCTTCTGGAAGAGATACACAAAGCGGTACTGTGAATGTTACACATTTGTTTACATGGGATGGGGTGATGCTTGATACTGTTTCTGATTAGTATGGCAGTACCACCGTGTGGCTTGTCATCAGGGTGATTGTTGTTATAGACTGTGTAGCCATGAATTTTTAAGTTATTATTCTTACTGCATAGGTGAGTTTCAGCGATCAACATTATGTCAATATTATTGGTGTGCAAAAAAGATTCTAATTCAATTTTACGGGACAATAGTCCGTTTGCATTCCATTGTGCAATTCTTAGATTATTCATTTGTTCATTAAATATGTTAGTAGGTCTGTTTGTTTGTATAAGGTTGTCTGAATGTTATTCATGATGTTTGTTAGTTGTTGTATGTTATTAACTAGAGTAATTAGAACCTGCATTATTCCTTCCTGTGTATTGCTGTTTACTGCTGGGTTTGAAGCTGTTGGATTACCATATTGTGGGTTTCTGACTACGTCGGCGTATGACATTCCTGCTTTAGTCTGATCCGTGGGTTGTGAGGTAGGAGTTGGTTGCACTGGTTGTGCATTAGAATAGTTATTTATGACAATAATGTCCTTTTTTACTATTCCAAAATGTTACTTCAACGGCTACCACTTCGCTATCATCTTCAAATTTGTAGCACCTGAGATATTCCTTAACAAGAGGAAAGAGCTAAAAGTTTATGGAGGATCACGAGAACATGAATGATGTTCAAGCAGTTCAAAAGCTGCTTCACGAAACATCGGCTTTTTGTGCTAGTGCGTTATCCTTGTTAAAAAAGACCGTATTTTGCAGTTTACTCATCATTTTTCCACTTTAATTGACTCCCGAAATCTTCTAATTTGGTCTGCGTAGTAAGACCCAATAATAGCAGCTCTCATTTCGAAATATTTCGTTTCAGTATCAATTTGTTTAACCCAAGTTTTGACTATTGTCAGAAATCGGGGCAAAAGTTTTCTTCGTTCAGCTCGCTCCTTTTCAAAATTATTTCTTGAAATGTCAACTCTTTCGCTCCTTCGTAATATTGCCAGTACCCAACGTGCGGATCCTTTGTCATATACAGTTTGTTGGTGGGAAACTTTTGAATGTATCCATAAGAAATCTCTGTGACCTCAGGTAAAGATCAAATGGTAACTCTTGGTCTGCCAGCACATCATCTTGGATTTTTTCACGTTCTGCTTGACGAGGGACGTGAATAAACTTCAGGCAACTGCGTGGAACTGTGGAACGAAGGAGGAGAGCCGCTTAATATTTTTACCAAGGGGTGTATCTCTTTGATGGCGTTTTTTCAAGTAGATTTTCCGTATCATTTTTATCCATTTTCGTGTGAGTTTCTCGACTGCTCGTATGCGAATCAATGTACTTTCCAAAAAGGACCTATTTATGTAACGCTTGCCTAATACGGGTGTAAAGAAACAAATTGATTTCAATCAAAATTACGTGTGGATTCTTAACAACTTTTTCATCATAACGTTGGGATCATTAAATCTTTCAAAAGCAAATTGATCTATTCAAGTAAAGAAAAATAATTTACTATACATTTTAACCTTTCATATGTTAGAATGAAGACTTAATGTGCGTTCCCAATATCTTTCCGTATTAAATACATGTTAACTAAATGTTCAATATCTTTGACAGCACTAATGTAAGACCTACATGATTTTGCAAGACTATAAATTACAATAGGATAACAGAAAACCAATAAATCAATTATTGGACGACTTCTCCCATGATCCTCACATATATAATCCTATCATCGTCTTATCATCTCAACATTCACCGTTATTGTTTTCTCTTACCACACCGGCAACATGGTTATTGTCTCGCCGATTGTATCCTTTACGCCTCTTTCATGTGCTGTAAGGATTTACACACTATGCCTTCCACGTAAGGGAATTATTACCTGTTGCCGCGACAAAACCAAATGATGGATGAACGTTTTCGCGGCACCTACGCAACTTAAATGGTATAGGACGGCAACAGGAATAAGGATGGTAGCAACGACAACAAGTCAGTTTTCATTTTGCTTGGTATTCTGTTGATTTCAACCATAAATTATGATGCATATTAGTTTCGATGGCAGCGAATATTGTAAATAAAATACACGTATACACGTTTTTGATGTCACTTAGCAATATCGGCTCTAACTAAAGGATAATGTCAGCTTTGCGGATTGTAGTGAGAAAGAATGATTGTCGGGATAATAGAATGCAACCGCAACTAAATGGGCTTATTTAGGAAGAACTCTACAAGAATATCGAATGATGTTGAACAAAGCTTCAACAGCATGTACATGAACTATAAACAGTATTTAGAAATGCAGCGGATGTCCACTATGTTTCCTGTTAATATTCAATGTATATACTACTCAAACATTATTTCAATTTTGTGGTGATTAGTCTACAAAGAGGACGGTGACATTTTGTAACGTTTAGAAATGATATCTTATTTAATTGGTAAACAGTTCATTGCCAGTTTGGTCTGGACTAAAAAAAGGTGATTATCCTGCACGATGCCTGTCGATCTAAAAATTACAAATACAAATTACAAATTTGAGCCGTAAGGTAAAGAGGAAATTTTTGCAGAGTCCTAACACATTCATTCGAGATATGACTCAAAAAGTGCAAACAAGCATTATAATCTTAGATCATATAAAGTCCAAAAAGTAATGGATCGATGCGAGCAAAAGGAGACAGGAGCGAAAAATCGGGCTCGAAAGATATACAAGGATTACTGACCAAATTCGATTGTGTTGTGTTGGACGATGAAACATACGTGCAGGTCAATTTTGCACAGTTGCCTGGTCAGGACTTCTATACAGCAAGATCAAAGGGTGGTGTTAGCCCAAAACATAAAACCAAAAAATCACCAAACTTCCCAAGCGGTATAAGATTTGGCAGGCAATATGTCTGATGTGGTCTCAGATCAGCGAAGGGTATCATCAGGGATGTAGCGAAGGGTATCATCAACACAGCAGGTTAAATCGAAGAGTGTTTAGAGAAGCGACTAAAACCATTTATCGAGAAACACAACGTTCCTGAAGCATTTTGGCCAAACTTATCGACAAGTCATTATGCTCGATCCACAATGAAGTGGTATGAGGACAACAACATCTCCGTGGTACCGAAATCAGTTAACCGTCCCAACTGTCCAGAACTTCGACCAATCGAAAGATATTAAACTAAGAAAACATCAAAGAAAACAAACTAAAACCGAAAAGGATTTTCAAAATAAGTGGAGAAACGCAGGTTGTACGGAACCTAATGCGTGGAGTTAACGGAAAGGTCCGATTTTTTTTCCGTTCAAATGAAAATTCATTGAATTATTATGTAAATGTTGGTTAATATAATATAGTAATAAAAGAGAGAGAAAATAGTTCAATGTAGCAATTAATACCACTTGTAGAGACATAACTATAAAGGTCAATTTTTTCGATACACTCCTTAGTTAAACCAAATAGCCCGAGCATTCGCCCGAACATTTAACGAGCATTCGACTAAACCTTCGTCTGAACATTCGCCTGAAAATTCAACAAAACATTGGATCGAACATTCCATCTTTACATTAATAAATTTTTACAAGAATTTCCATTAAAAAATTTCTATCAAAATTTATTCTAAATTTTCATCGAAAGTTTTGAAGAAATTTTTGTAATTTGTTTTTGCAACACATTGCTTAAAAATTTATTTTCTTAGAATAGTCATCATTGATAATCGACAAATAAAATATAATAAGAATAAATATATATTTTTTATATTTTTCACTATGGCTTCCGATAAATCTCATACATAGTAAAGTTTTTGTCGATTCCATCAAAAAACTATTCACATTTTTGATTTTTTGATAGGTTCAACCTTAAAGTTTTCGGTGTCATAAATTTGCATAAATTGAATCTTGATTTTACTGATGTTTTGAAAATTGATTTTTATCTTGTAATATTTTTAACACCATTCTATGATATAGTGTTTTTGTCTAGAATTTACATCCAAATTTATAAACAAAACAGTCTTAAATGAGATTTTTCATTTAAAAAAAAAGTCTTAGGGAAAACAATAATCAATCAAACAATCCAAATAAATAAAAACACTTTCGTTAGCGGCTATGAGAATGTGGACTTGATATTTTAAATTTTTCTAATACCTTAAATTAAAATTTAAAAAGGGAGAGTAAGAAAATTTTATTTTAAGCTTCAAAAGAAACCATAAAACCGAATTATCTTGACATCTTTTAAATGGTAAAAAAACCACCTTTAATTTTTTTGCAAGGTCTGTTTCTGATCCAGAACTAAATAGAAGAATCTCTTACAAACAAATACCAAATATTATATTTGTCCTAAAAAATAATAATTGCTTAGTGGATTGCAACATGTTATGAGGATCAAGTGGGAAAACCCATGAATAAGGTCATTGTTGGTCGTACCAAAGTCTCTAGTTTTTATGTTTGTTAATGAGTTGACAACAAGGTTCAGGGCTCATCATTTTCATTTCGTTAGATTTTGAAGTGTTAATAATGAATCATTTATTTGAAAAAAACATCAAAGAAAAATTCGAATAAATACGCGGGACGCTCAAAAATGACAAAATAAAGGTGAAACTAAATTGATTTTCTCGTTGAAAAAATTGCTAAAAAGATTTCAATTCCCGAAAATCGGTTCAATTCGGTGTGACTTTTAGGTGCAAGAATATTCGAGTTAATTGCCATGAATTGAATTGCACGAAATAGATTTCAAAATGCTGAATATGTTGTATCTCTTTTTGGAAAACTTACATTGACCGTTTATTTTTTTGGCAGATTATGATTTATTTTTTTAATTCAAAATGGTTGCCACGACAAAGGCACATTTTTGAATATTTAAATATTTAAAATTGAATATTTAAAATTTTGCAGCCATGGTTAAAATACTAGAAAACATTTTAATCATGTTTGAAATGCTAGAATACAATAAAATAAAAATAAAAGACTTGTATAGTATAAAAAATACAAAACAATGAAAGAATCGATTTATACTTTGAAAACCTGGAATTTTTTTAAAAACTGAAAGATTTTTCTTAAAAAATAATATTCCATATTTTTTCTGCTTTTTTCGCTTATATTGAAAAAATATAGACAACTCTCAAATTTGTTTGTAAAATGGAAGCAGTCCTTTCTCAGGATCATAATTTCCATAAATTTCAAATTCAGATACTGTTGTGAGATTACTTCAAACAAATTCCATATATTAGTTTTTCAAGTTCAAGTTCTGTGTCAACTTATCATGGAACTTATCTCTAAATTTCAGTTGCTCCCAAGCCACATTAACTCTTTCAGCACACGTGCATTAAACACTTCAAACAAATACTGAAATCCTTTTTTCATCTCCTGTCTGCTTGTCAGCTCTTAATGTCACAAATAAATACTAAAGAATATTCAACTGCAAAATTAACAACGCATGACGTCGTAACGTAGAACGTATTTAGAATTATCAGCAGAGTATCATCATCCGAAAAATCTGGGTGAGAGAAATAAGATACTTATTGAAGCATCCTTAACACCTTTAAGTGAGATAGTCTGAAGTTTGTGGTTAAGTAATACATTTCACACTTGAAAGTACGGTATGTTCTCCTACAGCTTGTGTGCAGAAGTTGAAGAGAAATCAAGCACGTACTAATTCCTGTGGATTTCCGAGCTGCAGTTGAAATTCTATCTTGAATTTTGTGTGGGTGTCTTTTAATTTGATTTTAATATTAATTGTGGTAAAATTGAAGCATCTTACCGCGGCCCATTTTGTAATTATTTTTACAGCTCGTATGTGTTTTTTGTGTTGAAATTTCTTAGGTTTGTTCCTGTAAGATAACATTATATCATGTACATGTTTACACATATGGTATGAACTTGGGGTTTTCTGCATACCCTAAAAGCTGTTTCAACACTTGCTTAAATATCTCATACACTTTGCTGCAGGCATAATTGAAATGCTCGTCAACAGCAATTTGAAAACAAGATCTATATATCTTTGAATACGAATCATCCCCCATACTAAGTAGATTGCTCTTTCACATACTAGAATATATTATGTTATGTGAAGAAGGCAAACAAATTAAGAATATACTCATTTTGTAAATATCATACTAATCGCTCCTTTTTGGGTCTTATTGTGGTATTACTGTGGCTTCAATGAAGCTAATTTGATGTTTGTTCACTCGGATAGAGGTTTCCATTTAACATGGAAATGGTGTTTTGACTGGTTTTAGACAATAGCTAATGAGAATACGAATATAAAAACAATAAGAGATGGTCGTGTGTAATTTTGAAAACTAAATTATCATTCAAACATAGTTGAGAATGATTACGATGAGTTCCTTCCTCAGTACTATTCTCAACAATTGAAAGTGTCATATATGATAGGATACTCTGAAATATAGTCTTACAATGATGTTGCAGGATCACCATATGGTTGATTCTTACTACATGGCTATAATATACTTCTTAAGCAGAATCAAACACATAACGATAAAAACAAAATTCATCAGTGGAAGTGAAAGATTTGATAGACAAATTTTCAAAGAGACCAGAACATCAGCTTCTTTAAAAAATAAGAGTTCGAATAATTTTGACCTTAGTGAATGTATTAACTCTAATTTTTTTCCAAAAGGTTACATTTAAAAACTGATGCAGATGTAGAAATTACGACTCCGCGAAAAAATTGGCGTCCTTATAATATTGGAAAGTATTACTGCGACGAAAAAACCCTCGAATCGGGAAGTGATAGTAAATTGCATCGTATGATTGGCACATTTTACTTGACCGACCTCGGAGTCGGAACAATTTTAGGGGTAGGCGTATATGTGCTGGCTGGTAATGTTGCCAATGATCAGACAGGACCTGATGATTTTACTATCTGCTATCGCGACAATGGCATCCATGTTTACCGTTGAGTTATTTGAACAACACAGTTTAAAAAACTATTGACTTTGACGGTGAATTAACGGGTCTACCCTCTTTATAATTTTCAAAATTCAGAAATAAATATATAGAAATATCATATTAAAATATTATTAAAATCGGAGCAGTCTAACTGTATTATTGGGCAACTTTCACTTTATCACCCGAACGCGATTTTTCATTAAAAAAACTTTAACCACGTTTTTTGCCCCGCGTTGATGAAATCTCGGGAACTGCTGAACTGATTTTCACCAAATTTGTACCAGAGATTCTTTATGATCGCAGCTATTGCGCGAATAGGATATTTTTTAAAGTTTTAATTTGAAATATTTTTTTTGGCCAAAAACGGTGAAAAAAGCTTGTTTTTTCGTAATTTTTCGAAAAATGTCCGCCATTTTGTCAATTTTGCAAAAATCAAAAAGCGTCATATTCGCGCTAGAGCTATTTACATATTGAACCTAAAACTATGTTTTGTTTCAGACCAACCATTTCGAAAATTTCATCAACGGCGCGCACTCTCTCGTTTTTTCGATATATTTTCCACCAGTATTTTCGTTGATAAAAACTCACATCATGAATAAAATTTTTTTTTGTGTATTTCGGGAGTATATTTATTTAGCGAAATTCCTTCTTTATCAATATTTATAATTTAAACCGATTTGAAAATTAATAAAAATAATTTTATGAGTCTTCGGTTTTAATATCTTTTTAACTATGCAAAGACTATTTTCAAGTTACGAAGCGAAATGCTTCGTTGTCCATTTAGAAAAGTGAAAATCAGATTGCATGCTTTTCGCATTTTCATTTTTCAAATCATATAAATTTCAGCAATATTTGAAAATCAACTTTCTGTTCAAGATGATATTAACAAAAAACTTTTAGATGTTTTTCAATCAAGAATAAATTTCTAGAAATTTGATCGAATCAAAATTATATTAGGTTTATATTCTTCTTTCTTCTTTCATTAGGTTGGATCGTGATGGCCTAGGGGGCAATCAATATATTACGTAACGCAATTTTTATTATTTTCCATAATAAAGTAAGTCAGCAAAACTTCACAAAATTTTAGTTTTCTATTTTCCGAAGGAAACAAAGGAAAATTGGCAACCTTTTTCTTCGGAAGTATTCAAGCAGAAAGTAAGGCTTTCTGTCAAGATAATAATTTTTATAGGTTAGGACATCACTTTCGCGTTTAACACGGTCACGAAAGTCGAAATTACT
>OZ012663.1:92250733-92464573 GCA_963942545.1 Oxycera nigricornis | reverse complement strand
ATACGAGGCAATCTCTCTCATCTATATTTTGCAAATCGCTCAGTTTGTCTATTAATGCATTGGTGTTCCTCACAGCGAATTTGCTATAAAAATTCCCCAGGCTACTTAACTCATTAATTAACCATTTCGCACTTTTATGCGTGGCGGAATTTATATCCCCTATGATTTCTCTGACTTCGTTTCCTGGCTTGTGTATTTTTGGTTGGACTTTAATCCTAGGAAGTGCTGTGTTTGGTGTTCGTAGTTCTGCAATATTGCGTATTACACGTTTGCATTCCTTCAGCGTTTTCTCTACTCTTTTAATCGAGTCTGGTAGAGGATTAGCACGCAACTGGAAAAAGTTGCCGTTATTTAATTTTGCTTCGACGGTTTCGTTATATTCTTCTTTATCCATGATCACAACTGCATTGCCTTTAGCCGCTTTAAGGTAGAATACATCTTTTTCTCATAGTTTCTTCACTATTTCTATATGTTTATTTGATTTTGAATTTCCATCTCTTCTTATTGCTTTCAGCTTATCTCCCAATTCTTTCCGTACAACCTCTTTTGCTTCCGGTTCACGACCTCTAATTGCTCCTACATCAATCACGATTTGTTTAATATGTCAAAACAAGCGTATTTCAGTATGTTCCATTGAAACTAAGCCAAAATGATAATGTATTAATCAAGAAACAAAATATATACGTTTTATAAAAATTTATTTCCTTTGTTTTTGTATTATCCTATCACAAACATAATAAATAAATGCTGTTGTTTCAATATATATATATATGGACGGTCTATAATTGGTATGGGCCTAGTCCTTTTCTCCCACAAGAATCACACCCACGCGCTGAGCTTTAGCCGGCATCGTACCGCGGTCCAATGGGTGGAAGACTAAACCGCAGGACCAACACGCTGTGGTCGCAACAGTTAGCATAATTCATAATGATTTTATGAAGTATTATGTATACCCAACAAATTGGACACACTTCGAACGGTTCAATGTCGTACGTTCTTCAGATGCCAATTTCACAAAGAACAGAGTTGGCTCCTTGAACAGCGCATCACGCTAGGATACTGCTAAAATTCCTGCGCAAAGATCTAGTGAACATTTATATACAAGGGATTGTCGTGTGACCGCACCATACGTGATCCAAAACCGGAGCAAGGATTGACTGAGCACAAGACATCCTCCGCATTCAATGCAATTGACGGGAATCATTGGATCAGCAACATCGCCAACCTCGACACCATTTGTTGATAGATTCTTGTCTCAGAGGATGTGTGAACCACGATTAAATGGGGACCACACACTTTGGGTATAAATCCAGAGTCTCTCCCATCATTTGTGGATTTATTCTCACACAATCTGTAAATATATTTCATAGAATAAAAGGGCAAGGTGTTGAGTATAAACATAAAACAATTACCGGTCATGTTTTGGGGACGCAGTGATTTTCAGGCTGGAAATTTGCTCGTTCGTTGTAGCCGTCGCAATTTATAGCAATCAAACCACACGATGGGCTTCAAACACAAACTATGGCTCTTGGGTAGCTGATCAGATCGAAGCGCAACTGAAATTTTATTAAATCCAAGTTCATTGTCCTTTTGTTTACGAAATCGTGGGGCAAACAGGTGCTCCCAACCTCAAATCAATCGTCGAAAGTTATGCTCCGCGGCGAAGCATTATCAATTCATTTCAGCATTCCACGCGTCTGAAATCAATAGATTGAAGTGCAGTTCAATTTAGCGTGGATTATTGTTGGTTGCAAGTACATTTTAATCCAAAAACATGCATGATTGCCGATCGCACCGCGAGTTCAGGTCTCGGCAAAACTTTTCGACGGCAAACTACGATTCCGCGCGGCGATTTTACGGATATCAATGATAGAATTTATTGTTTGCAGTGTTAGCAATGCCTCACAACCGACAAACTCACAAACAAGCGATTATTTTCGGAATATTTCAAGAATTTCGGGAACGATCTCTCGATCTGATCGGCGCCCAACGAGAACTGTCATCGAATTGTCATCGAACTGTCAAAAATCCCAGTATTCATAGTCTATTCCAAATTAATTCAGGGGAAATGGCGATCAGCTGATCGTCACCTGATCGCCAGCTGATCAACTATAAAATTTTGCTTGTTGAATACTCCTGGGGGCCTAGTAGGCTAGTCTGAAATTTCAGCCGAAATGGCAGGTTGAAATTTGCCGGACGGCCGGAATTCGAAGCATGGTCCTGAGGCGGACGGCACTGTGACGTGTCGTTTCGATGGATTTGAGGAGGAAGCAGCGTGAAAATGAAGATTTGATGTTCAGAATCTTCTGGGCTGTTTTGTGGAATGCTTTTTTCAATGAAAATTCAACATTTTGAGTATCTTTCAATGCATTTTATTTGCCAACTAAAAATTCTGGTGTGTACAATTAAAATTCGAGTTTCAATTACAATTTTATTTTTAATATTTAGACAATTTCTTGCGTTCTGGATTGTCCGGATTGGTGGATGCTTCCGATAGATGATGGCAGGATCTTTGGAGTCGCCTTCCAAAGTTCCCGGTGTACTCGACAATGGACGAGTGCGAGGAGCGACGATCTTCGAGAGTCAGCAGATAGGAAGGAAGTAAGGATCCTATTCGCTACAGCTGATGATTTGGACGACTTAAGATCCTGCTGGTCGTACCACGTACACAGGGAGTGACATCCTGAATCCACCTGTAAGGCAGATGAAAGGGAAAGGTCATTAACTTTTGCATAGTACAGTTTTGAAAAATATATGTTGTTCCTTTTTATTGAAGCTACTAATTCGCTTATAGCAAACGTAGTTGGATGTTATAAAATCGAAAAGGACGGGAGTGAAGCAAATCAGGGACAAGAGTTAAGCGGATCAGAAGCGAATTAGGGACGAGTGTAAAGCAAATCAGGGACGATTTTACTAAATATGGATTTTGATTTCTATTAAATGATGAAAATATGATGAAATACTTAATTCAGGATGTAGATAAAGAGAAAGCGAATAAAAGACATATTTGAAGAGTTCTGCATTTACTATTTCATGGAAGCTACTGAACTGCCTACTTGATTCCTGTCCTGTCTGAATCTCTTTTAATTCCTCGATTGACTTCTGCTCGGGTATGAATTTTCGGATAAATTACATCAAAATTAAAGTAGTTTTTCGTCACTTTGAACATTTAACGCCAAACAATCGATTTTTCGTTGATCCAAATGTTTTTTTTTTTGCATCAGGCCATAATAATCTCGTTTACCGATAAGGATTCCAAATTTTAATCACATTTGCTTTGGCGGATACCATCATGAGTCTGAAATGTTAAAAGGAAGAAAGTTCGGGTCACTTAATAGAAAAATGCAAAACAAATTACGACTTTATGTCCTCGATATATTCTACCTTTTAAATGTTATATTAAATAGAATTCTGGGATTAAAATCTACTTACCTATACTAACGAAGGATACAATAGATTATCCAAAATAAGCAAAGATGAATATGACAAGATCATATCGGGACTGCTTTTAAATTCTCAGATTTATGTGCAAGAAAATAAGCATTCGTGGCGCGTTTGTCGGGCACAGTCCATTATTAGAAGAAGGACTAAGCTTGGCAATTTGTTCAAGATTTTTTTGGGACATCATTGCTTGCAAGTTCTGTGGGCGTCTTAAATTGAATGTTTCCAATAGTGATGTGTATCTGCATTAAAACAGTCTTCCAATTACTGCAAAATTCTTCCTTGTTAATGAAAGTTGCCCATTGATCGACGCAAGATCTTTATATATATGTTTAGTTCTAAGCGGTGTCAAGTGAGTGTAAAGCAAATCAGGGACGAGTGTAAGGCAAATCAGAGATTTGATTTCTGTTAAATGATGAAACTATGATGATATACTTATTTATGATTTAGATTGAGACAAGACGAATAAAGAACATATTTAAAGAGTTATTCTTTCGATTTCTCTTTGAACCAATTACTATGATCCTACCTGTTTGTCTGAATTTCCTTAAATTCCATAATTGACTCTTGTTTGGGTATGAATTACCAAATGAATTGTACCACACTCCAAGTAGTTTTTCGTCATTTTGAGAACATCATCTTCCATTTAAGGCGAAACAATCTATAGTCGTTTTTTTTTGCATCAGGCAAGGTTAATCGATTAGGCAAGGATTTCGATTATCGAGAGGCCCATTGTGATACCACAGAAAATAAGGGCGGCACTAGAACCTGCGAGATGACGAAAACCATCCAGATTCTCGAATGAAGCCGGCTATGCAGCTAATATCTAAATCAGCTACTTCCGTGAGGTTGTCCAGGAAGGGCGTGCTCAAGGTTTGCATGCGCTACCTGGAAAGTGCTGGGCACTCGCACAGAAAGTGTTTGATTGTGTCTTACTCTTCCTCTGATCTGCAACTTCGGCAGAAATCATTGAAAGGGACACCCAACCTTTCTGCATGTCTGCTGATCAGACAGGGTCCCTTTAGTACGGAAACGATGGAACTCAAGGTTTCACGGCTTATATTGAGGAGCCGCTTGGTGCGTGCGAGTGAAGCCAATCAGGGACGAGAGTGAAGCAAATCTGGGATGATTTTACTAAATATGGAATTTGATTTCTGTTAAATGATGAAAATTTGATGATATACTTAATTTATAAATAAATAAATAAAAATTTCGTTTTCGTTGAAAATTTTAATGCGTCTCTTAGCATGAATATCCATAATTTTTGTATACAATTTAATACACACTTGAAGTGATATTATTTACTTGAGTATAAATGCTAGATAATCAAATGAGACAACTAGAATGCAAAAATGATGAAAAAGGAAGAGATTTTTTACAAGTGTATCTGAGTCAACATTTGGAAATGAAACTCTTTTCGATACGAAAATTAGACTAGATTTTATTTCAATCGGTTTTCCTTTCCCCAAAATCAATTTTAATTAAAAGTCACTCATGCACTTGGAAAAAATAGTCTAATCAAAAATAATAAATTGTAATAAGTACCAGTAAAAAACTGCATCAATATCTACACAATATTTATTTACGTTTTCACGATAAGATAAAGTGCATAATATCACGAGTATTCTTGGAATTCGGTTCAATGATAATACAAAATTGGCTTTAAATATAGTATGAAACGTTATTCGAAAATATATATAAATGGTGCAGAGGAAAAAACAATCATACCTACCAGTGGCGGCTCGTGGGAGTTAAGTATGGTGGGCCTACTGGTACGAATTTTTCTATCACCAATATAAGTTCTTATGTGAGTTTCCACTCCACCCAAGAGGTACCACATGTGGAGCGTTAAGCAATCAAAGATATATTCCTAGTATCGTGTTTTGAATAACATTTAAAGCTTTAATAAAAGTTCAGTGCACTCTGAATATAAAAAAATTGTTTAAAAACATTTGAATTCTTGCAACGAAACAACTTTTACGCCTATCGCACTATTCAAAATAAATAATTTCTCTATTAAAATAAATGCAACAAAAACAACAACAATCGAAAAAAATAGTACTAAATAAATTCAACAAAAACAACAATAACAAGAGCAAAAACCATCAATAAATAAATTCAGCAAAAACAGTTTTACATTGTATATAGTTCTTCAATCAACATCAACAACAAAAGCAAATTCTTTTATCTAGACGTTTTATTAGTATAAATATTCAGCACTTCGATTTTTTTGTTGAGCAAACAAATCAATCATCCTTTCATTCATTTTGGGTATTTCTTTAATGAATTTATTACAAACAGAGAGTACTGCAAGCGAAGACGAACAAAGGTTAGTATCTTCAAAAAAACTGTAAAGCTGAACAATGGAAGACATATTTTTAAACATTTCGTTCGAATAGCGTAATATTAATATTAATTATATTTTCTACCGAATTCATATTTTGAAAATACAGAAAAAATTTACTAAAATTGAAATTCAAACTTCTAGCAAGTGTTAATGCAAGGAAAATCTTGTTAATTATTCATTTAATCAAAATCATAAATACCATAACCTGAAGAACCCTATTCTGAAACAAACTTTGAAAAATACCAAACACTACGAAGGCACACTAAGTACTAATACCATGCACTACACTGATGAGACGACTATTGCATTAACAGTCATCACCTTCACCCCCTGCGGCCCGCCGTAAAAAAAATGTTGCTCATGCCTGCTCAAAAGTATTATCCACACCATGCCAAGACTAAACGTTGTCGAAGCACTGAACGGGCTGCATATGATTAGCCCGTCCGCGATGTATACACATGTTATTTCAAACACGCACACTCCCGCTGATTCAGCATAGAATTCACGCAACCATTCTAATCGAAATACTCTTATTCGGGGCTAAATCAATGTAGCCCTTTCATCATAGTAAAGGTGGAAAATTGTCAAAGAGAAAATAAGTTTGAATTTTACTCTCAGCTTTTACTCGGTGCAGGCACAACGAAGCGAGTCGAAGAGAAAAACAAATTGTTCTACAGTGCGTGGCAAGAAGATTATGTGAAAGTAACCTACAGCATGGGCGAAAAAAATGCTACATTACATTTTGAAATGAAATGAAATTATGAAAACTATATTGAAATCTTTAATGATATTTTATTACATTTGCACTAATATAGGCTCATCAATAAGTGGTGGGGCTGAGCCCCACTAGCCCCAAAGGTAGAGCCGCCACTGATACCTACTCTTCAAGTCTGATCACTTCAATGATAATTCGACGCTTAAGCCATCTTTTTTTTAGACTAGCATTCATCAAACTTGATCATGCAATCCATTATTCAATATTCTCTTCATTCAGTTTGTGAATGAAATAACAATTTATAAATCTATCTTTGATAAGAGAATATTATCGAAAAGTTGGTTGCGCTAGCTTAAATTTAAAAGTAATCGCGGTTGGGTTTGCGCCAACTTTTTTTCGGATCAACTACAATTTTCGTTGGGGATTTGAATATGATTACTGTTTTTTCCGGTGATTGTTTTAGTTTTTCTTATCTTGATGATTTATTTTAATCCTGGCTTTGTACTGAAGTGTTTGACGTTTTTTAAGGCGTTTTGATAGATAATTATTTTAAGAATGAATAATAATTGAAATGGAAATGTTTTATCTACAATATTTCAAACTTATAATATCCTGTGACGCCATACAGGGCCATAACGACGTTTGCTCGGATATATTACGAGGTTTGGCGATGGGATGGCAATTCGTTACAATAAAAATAAGTATTCGGTTTAGCATGTTATGTTTGTACACGGCTTTTTTATTTAATAATAGTTTTAATGAAATTACGTATGTATTTTGGAGTTAGCTAAACTCCTTTTCAGTACCAAAGAAACAAATTTTCTAGCCAACTTTTTGATCTGAGGGAGGGGGATTCAGGATCCCGGGGATTTAGGCTCCCGGGGGATTCAGGATCCCGGGGGATTTAGGATCTGGAGAATTTAGGATCTGGAGAATTTAGGATCCCGGGGGATTTAGGATCCCGGGGGATTTAGGATCCCGGGGGATTTAGGATCCCGGGGGATTTAGGATCCTGGGGGATTTAGGATCGGGGTGATTTAGGATCTGGGGGATTTAGGATCTGGAGAATTTAGGATCCCGGGGGATTTAGGATCCCGGGGGATTTAGGATCCGGGGATTTATGATCTGAGGGATTTAGGATCGGGGTGATTTAGGATCTGGGGGATTTAGGGGATCTAGAATCCGGGGGATTTAGGATCCCGGGGGATTTAGGATCCCGGGGGATTTAGGATCCCGGGGGATTCAGGATCCCGGGGGATTCAGGATCCCGGGGGATTCAGGCTCCCTGGGGATTTAGGATCCCGGGGGATTCAGGATCCCGGGGGATTTAGACTCCCGGGGGATTCAGGATCCCGGGGGGTTCAGGATCCCGGGGGATTCAGGATCCCGGGGGATTCAGGATCCCGGGGGATTTAGGATCCCGGAGAATTTAGGCTCCCGGGTGATTTAGGCTCCCGGGGGATTCAGGATCCCGGGGGATTTAGGATCTGGAGAATTTAAGATCTGGAGAATTTAGGATCCCGGGGGATTTAGGATCCCGGGGGATTTAGGATCTGGGGGATTTAGGATCCCGGGGGATTGGGGATATGGGGGATTTAGGATCTGAAGAATTTAGGATCCCGGGGGATTTAGGATCCCGGGGGATTTAGGATCCTGGGGGATTTAGGATCGGGGTGATTTAGGATCTGGGGGATTTAGGATCTGGAGAATTTAGGATCCCGGGGGATTTAGGATCCCGGGAGATTTAGGATCCGGGGATTTATGATCTGAGGGATTTAGGATCGGGGTGATTTAGGATCTGGGGGATTTAGGGGATCTAGAATCCGGGGGATTTAGGATCCTGGGGGATTTCGGATCTGGGGGATTTAGGATCTGGGGGATTTAGAATCCGCGAGATTTAGGATCTGGGGGATTTGGGATCTGGGGGATTTAGGATTTGGAGGATTTAGGATCCCGGGGGATTGGGGATATGGGGGATTTAGGATCTGGAGAATTGAGGATCCCGGGGGATTTAGGATCCCGGGGGATTCAGGATCCCGGGGGATTCAGGATCCCGGGGGATTCAGGCTCCCGGGGGATTTAGGATCCCGGGGGATTCAGGATCCCGGGGGATTTAGACTCCCGGGGGATTCAGGATCCCGGGGGATTTAGACTCCCGGGGGATTCAGGATCCCGGGGGGTTCAGGATCCCGGGGGATTCAGGATCCCGGGGGATTTAGGATCCCGGAGAATTTAGGCTCCCGGGGGATTTAGACTCCCGGGGGATTCAGGATCCCGGGGGATTTGGGATCCCGGGGATTTAGGCTCCCGGGGGATTTAGGATCGGGGTGATTTAGGATCTGGGGGATTTAGGATCTGGAGAATTTAGGATCCCGGGGGATTTAGGATCCCGGGGGATTTAGGATCCGGGGATTTAGGATCCGGGGATTTAGGATCTGAGGGATTTAGGATCTGGGGGATTTAGGATCCCGGGGGATTAGGGATCCCGGGGGATTTAGGATCTGGAGAATTTAGGATCCCGGGGATTTAGGATCTGAGGGATTTAGGATCTGGGGGATTTAGGATCCCGGGGGATTTAGGATCCGGGGATTTATGATCTGAGGGATTTAGGATCGGGGTGATTTAGGATCTGGGGGATTTAGGGGATCTAGAATCCGGGGGATTTAGGATTCTGGGGGATTTCGGATCTGGGGGATTTAGGATCTGGGGGATTTAGGATCTGGGGGATTTAGAATCCGCGAGATTTAGGATCTGGGGGATTTGGGATCTGGGGGATTTAGGATTTGGAGGATTTAGGATCCCGGGGGATTGGGGATATGGGGGATTTAGGATCTGGAGAATTTAGGATCCCGGGGGATTTAGGATCCCGGGGGATTCAGGATCCCGGGGGATTTAGGATCCCGGGGGATTTAGACTCCCGGGGGATTCAGGATCCCGGGGGATTTAGACTCCCGGGGGATTCAGGATCCCGGGGGGTTCAGGATCCCGGGGGATTCAGGATCCCGGGGGATTTAGGATCCCGGAGAATTTAGGCTCCCGGGGGATTTAGGCTCCCGGGGGATTCAGGATCCCGGGGGATTTGGGATCCTGGGGGATTTAGGATCCCGGGGGATTTAGGCTCCCGGGGGATTCAGGATCCCGGGGGATTTGGGATCCCGGGGGATTTAGGATCTCGGGGGATTTGGGATCCCGGGGGATTTAGGATCGTGGAATTTTTGATCGGGGTATTTAGAATCTGGGGGATTTAAGATCTGGGGGATTTTGGATCTGGGGGATTTTGGTTTTGGTCGAGACTTTGGTAGATGACGAGGGCGGAGATGTCTCCCACTATCAAATGGATTTTATGGCTAAAAAAAATATTATATTTTAGAATAATAATAGAATATACAAACATAAATAATAAAAACAAATCATAGTTTCTTTATTCTCTCCACTGGAAAGTTAGTCGTGTGGACCGTAAGGGTAAAAGGAATTACTTAATTATCTGTATTAGAAGAAAATTTATATTGAAGTTACTAATAATTATTATCTATGTATCCATTTTTGTCTACCACTGTATATGTTCTGCAATCTGATGCCAACACGTTGTCTCATATTGGCGTGTCCCATTCACATAAGTAGGAAATTTCAAATTCAGGCTCGTATTTGCTCGAATAATTGGCGCGGCGCGCGTATTTATCAAGTTAAATGTTTGGGTCTAATTTTGGACTCCAAGCTTGCGTGGAAAGCGAACATAGAAGAAAGTGCGCGCAAAGCGGCATGCGCAATCTACTGCTGCAAAAGAGCCATTGGAAAAAGGTGGAGATTGAAACCCAAAATTGTATCATAGGGTCTATACGGCGATAGTCGAACCAATCCTTCTGTACGGCGCAGTTGTTTGGTGATCAGCTATTGCGAAAACATTCAATGCAAACCTGCTAAACTGGGTCAGAAGGATTGCAGCTATTGCAATCACCGGGGCCTTACGCACTATCTCGACAAAGGCACTGTTTATGCTATTGAATTGGCTCCCGACGGAGCTCCTTACGAGACAGCATGCCAAGTGCTTTGCGGTTCGGTTCGAAAGCTCTACCACTCTGGCAGGAATGAAATTTTGGCCATTTCACCATACTTCGGAGGGATGGATCAACGCGAGGGGAAGTAGACCTTGCGTCTACAATTCCCTGCTTTCACCACTGTTTCAAGTCAGTCGTCCCTAGCAGAGATGACTGGATCATGGAAAGAAGTACGATGCCGGAATCGGTCAACATCTACACTGATGGCTCCAAAATGGATGACAAGTTGGCTGTGGCGTTTTCTCAGAACAGCTAGGCCTGAAACTATTCTTCCGGCTTCCAGACCACTGAAGTGTTTTTCAGGTAGAGGTCATCGCAATACATGAGGCAGTAGACTGGCTGAAGAAATCAGAAAATTTCCACAAGAAACCTGAATATTATCTCTGACAGTCAAGCTGCTATCCAACGTGTACACCACATCCATGATTGTAATGGAATGCCGTACACAACTGAACGTGATGTCGCTTCACTGTGAAGTGATCCTTTGCTGGGTACCGGGGCATAGTGATATACCGGGAAACTGCGAAGCGGATGCCTTAGCGAGAGCTGGAACTGAGCTCCAGGAGAATACAATTACCCCCCAAGTCGGGCAACCTCTAGCTTCCATAAAGCTAGGATTTAAGCAGCACTACGTGGAGGCTGCAAATAGGACCTGGTTGCTGGAGGAAACCTGCAAGATAACCAGGGAAACTTGGCACGCACTGAGTTCCAGACGCACCAAGCAGCTTCTAAACACGAGGCGTGAAACCTTGAGTTCTATCGTGTCCATACTGACGGGGCATTGTCTAATTGGCAGAAACGCAGAAAGGTTGGACGTTACCTTCAACGATTTCTGCCGGAGTTGCAGATCGGAAGAAAAGGAAGAGACAATCCAATGTTTTCAGTGCAAATGCACAGCACTGTCCAGGAAACGCATGAAAACCTTAGGCTCACCTTCCCTGGACAGCCTCTCGGAAGTAGCTGATTTAAATATCGGCTGCATAGCCGGCTTCATACGAGAATCGAAATGGTTCTCGTCATCTCACAGGTTCTAGTATCGGCTTTATCTTTTTGTGATATGGGTCTATCAGGGCCTAATTGAGCCATCTTTTGATAAATAGGGCTGCCACTACAACCAACCAACCAACGACAGCCTAGGGCCTTTATTCTTCTTCTTAAAGATGTTGTAAATTCACATAGAAAATGCTGGATGGTTTCTTCTTTCGATTTGCAACTGTGATAACAGTTGTTGAAAGGGATGTTTATCGTGATCTTTCGTTTTTGATCCACGACAACAATTTGGGTTAGTCTTCTTATGTGAAGGTGGTATCTTTTAGAATTGGAAATTAAATCTGTATATTATTGAATTTCATATGCCTAAACTGAAGAAGAATCGAAGTTTGCACATTGAATTTATTCAAGAAAAAATATATTTTTGGACCAGCAGAAATAAAAGACATAATTTTCGAATTTTTTCCAGTCAGCATCATTCGTTTTTCATGCGTTCCAAAGTTTATATATGTGTACACTCTAAATGATTAGAATTTTATCCTATTTCAAACTTATTTTAACACTTAACATATTTTTTTTCAACGTTGGACGGTGGTAGTCTTCGAAAAGATACCGATCAGCTTCTGTCTCTCGGCATGCCATATTTCTACCGACTAAAACTACCCACCATCTCCTGTCTCCTACTGTCTCCACCAATTTTCATTAATTGTTTGCATTGATATTGTATTTCAGTACATAGTAATTCCCAGACGATAAGAATCGGTATAAGGGATAGTACCCATATATATCCTAATAATATCCTTGTGTTTCATATACTTGAAAAACCACGAGTGCCAGTTTTCTTGGGCTGCGTTTGAAGAGGTCTGATTTTTTGCTTTTGCTGATCGCAATTCTTTCTACCAATTGTTTGCTTTTTCTGATGATTTTGATTATTGTCTCCTTGAATTTGGATTCGTGATTTTCTCTTATGCTCTCACACTTTTGATAGAATTTCTGTAATTTTTCCTGCGTTCATATTCTCTGATCATGTTGCTGATAAGTTCCTTGAATCTTTTCAAAGCTGAAGATCTCCTTGTTTGGCCTATGCACTCGCATCAGCGAATGGTTAACAATATTTTATTATTATTAAACTCTGCCTTTGCAGGCCTGTGGACTTTTTATGACCATCCCCTTTTAACCGTTTTACATCTTTTGATTTTGAATTTTGAAGAATGATACCCTGGACTATCCTGAAGCTGGTGGTCGATCCATTTCTGGCATTTGAGGTACAATCGAAGTGAGAAACGCGAAAGTCCCTTTCAATAATATCACGAGATCTTATTGTGGTCTTACGGCTATAGGCAGGGAGGTGATGCCAGAAGCATCAGCACTAGTCAAAGTCCTTGGACGGCTTCAGCGCAGTTTCCGGAGAGTGCAGTTTGCACGTACCTAAGGTTGATGATCGGGTCAATGTTAGTATTCGGATACAACCGAAGTGGGTTTGAGAGGGGCTCAAGTCCACGAAGTCTAAGCAGGGGTCAATCTGGTACCAAGGGGCCCGGGGCCCAGGGAGGTTATATACCTCCCTCCGGTCGCGGTGAGGACTCACTATAGAGGGGTGCGAACGTGGTGGCTGTTGTTTATTTATTTATTTATTTATTTACAGATTCATCTTACAGACTAATCCAATAACAAGATGAAAATGAGTAGTAATAAATATGGCTAATTTAACAAACAATGTTTAAGCTTATGCTTGAAAGTAAAAAGTGAGTGGGGAAACGAACCAAGCTGCAGAACGTTATGGTTTCTGGGAAGGCGTAACATCGGAGAGTGAAAGAAAGTTTCCGTTCTAGCAAACGGTATGACAAATAAATCATCACATCTAGTAGGACGTTCTGAAGAACGATATTCTAAGCAGTCGCAGAGGCTAGAATATATTAGACGGTGGTGAAGTCGAAATAGGAAACATTCATCAAGGAAGAGTCTACGTGATTTCAGGGTAGGAAGATGAAGCAGGGACAATCGCTCTTCATAGGATTTATATTGAAAATGAAATTTAAATAGAAGGAAACGAGTAAATTTACGCTGCACAGATTCAAGCATAAAGTCTAGGTATTAATGACGTGGAGACCACACTTGTGAACAATACTCAAGGATGGGACGGACGAGGCTAGTGTAAAGGCAAATGCAGGATGAGATGTCGGTAAACGTATTCGAATGCCTAAGTACAAACCCAACGGTACGAAAAGCACGCGAGGAGATTGACTCAATGTGAGCATCAAATTTAAGCCTAGGATCAAAAATTACTCCCAAGTCACTAAATTGAACAACTGTGGAGAGCGGAATATTTTGTATGGCATAAGTGTGAGTAACTGTACTAGGTTTCAGCGAGAAAAACATTTTGTGACACTTTCTTATATTCAACGAGAGACAATTACATTGACACCAAGTATCTAGAGCATCTAAATCCAATTGGAGGGCATAACAGTCCTCCTGAGAGCGGATGGCTCTGAAAATTTTTAGGTCATCGGCATATAGTAGGCAATCGGACTTAATAACGAAGGGAAGGTCATTAATATAAAGAAGGAAAAGAAGGGGACCTAGAATTGAGCCTTGCGGAACTCCGGAGGAAGGATGGAAAGGAGTTGAGAACGCACCGCAGACACTAGCTCGGCAAGAGCGGTTGCTAGAATATGATGAAAGCCAAGAAAGCACAGGACCATGAAGACCATAGTGTGCTAGCTTTTTGTGCAGTATAGAGTGATTGACGGTATCAAAGGCTTTGCTAAAATCAGTATAGACAACATCAACTTGGAATTGATTGTCAAGAGCCTTCGCAACTATTTGAGAAAATTCTAGGAGGTTTGTATTGGTGGAACGGTTTTGAAGGAAACCATGCTGTACACGAGAGAGTCTACAATTCAGTGCTGAATAAATCTTATTGTAGACGATACGCTCTAGGAGTTTGGGAAGACAAGAAAGTAAAGAAATGGGACGATAGTTTGTGACATTTGATGGAGAACCAGACTTGAGTACTGGAAAAATGTTAGCTTGTTTCCAACAATTAGGAAAGACGCCCGATGATAAGCTAACATTGAAAATATAAGAAAGAGGAACGCATAAAGAGGAAGATAAGGACTTGATGAAAATATTAAGACCCACATGCGGATAGAGCCCACAGAGGCGCGCCTTGAAGTCGACATGCTACCGAGCATGAGGACTTCTGCAGCATCTTTGGTATAAATAGGCCTCTCCTTTACCGGCAAGGTCATTGAGCCTCAGTAGCACTCAGTAGGCAAATTAGTACTCCCAAGTGGTGATGGGAGCTAGAGCTTCCAAAGACGCGCATTGAAGTCGTCATACTTCCGAGTATGGGGACTTCTTCAGCATCTTTGGGGGCTCGACGTGGATCCGGTGCGGAAATCGAAAGATTGGCCGAGATTTAGATAGGTTTCGCTTTCACCAGTAAAGTCACTGAACAGTAGACAAACTGGTACTCCCAAAATGGTTGGGAGGACATCTTAATACAAACCCGCGGAGGTGACTTAATACAATCCTTCGGCCGAAGAGGCCAATCGCTTTAAATCAACTCGATAAGTAGCTACGTTAAACACTTGGTACATTCTGTGGTCTTAGAGGTAGAGAGAGGTAGAGGAGTCTCTACAAGACAGCTACGATTAGGATCTTTGAGTAGGTGGCAACGTATGGTTTGAGGTTGAATATCCCATCGCGAATGGGTGCACACATATAAATACAGCTAGGATATCGTAAAGCTATTTAAAGATCGTCAACATTTTTATGATTAGTCGTGCTGTTGTACACAGCGCTGCTGTAATTCAAGCAGAAGAGGTTTAAAATCGGTCTTTTATTGACCAGAAAATATTAATGAGCCAATGCACTGAGGATAAAAATGATATCAATTACTGGGAAGTCGGCGCTTTCTTCTCCATAGGTGATATGAAGTTTATTGTTGCGTTATAGTATATCCTTGTTTTAAGAAGACTGTGAAATTATCCACCCGGTGTAGACTTCCATTTTGAGCAACAGGAACTTTGTTATGTTATTGCTATCAATTCTGAAAGGTAGTCCAAGGCTTGATTTAGATGGGAGTGCTTTTGATGATAATACTGCAGCCCAATTGATTGAGTGGTGGAAAATCGTTATCATCTTGAAATAAATGTGAATCGATTGCGACATCACATTTCACTGTCAAATCACGAATAAAAGTAAACTGTGACTGTTTAAACGAATAATGCATTTTTAATTCGCGAACGCATCTGAAATTTCAGTTCAAATTTTCGATAAGAAATGTTTTAATTAATTGAATTGCTCTCTGATTTGTGTTTTTTTCAACTCGCTTCCTCGTTAAAGCACGAGGAATTGTTTATCTTAATATTTTTCATTGGAAAATTCAAAGTAGATTTTAGCTGTCCAAAATCCATCGTTATTTCTTATCGACCCCAAATATCATGCAAACTATATAAACAACTTGAAAAGCAACCGCCAATTTATTCGATACGATTTTGCTATTAATCAGCGTATTTAATTAGAGATAAACGGTTTGGATGGACAGCATCTCTTAAAGGATTATAACAATAATTTAAAAAAAGCTACTGAATCAAAGATTAACTTCGACTAATTATCACTCGAATAAGGAAAGGAAAGCTAATGTTATCGGACTATTTTATCGGGGCTACTTAGCATGTAAGCGATTTCGTTCGCAACTACATAACAACTTGTAACCTCGTTATTTTCAATTGGTTTTGGACAGTGTTCCGCGTAACGAGTGAATATATTAGGACGATAAGGGGATAAAGTCTTTTAGTTTGTTGAATTGGTGATCTTGAGTAGCAAGTGAAGAGTTTTCAGTGTGAATTCGTGTCGAAAAGAAAGCTTGAATAATGAAAGGTGAGTGCAAGTATACAATTTTCATGCAGTCTACACTTCGCTCGGTTACAGGATGCAATTATCAGCAACTATATGGTTTTCAATATTCTCGCATAAAGAATCTTTTTAATTTCGTAATTAATTAATTTCTTAATTAATTTTATCATGTTGAAGAATTAATTTAATGTGCCTATTCGTCAATTCTGGTCGGTTTTCTTCGAATTCTCGCTTCAAACGTATTAGTTGTCGTCGATAAACGTTTCTATTAGTAGTTTGAGATAGTTCGAGCAACTCATAATGTACAACACCTCTCTGATCATACTAAATGCAGACCATAACCCTAGCATAGTGAATTTTTCTCTTTGGCTGTGATTTGGCGGGTTCATCTGGCTTCACCCACCATTTTTTGACGTTTACGATTCTCATAATATATACATTTTTTATCTCCTGTGACTATTCAATGCAAAAATCTTTTTCTTTGCTGTCGTTGAAGTAGCATTTCACAAATTGTTTTCCGACACTCGATGTCTCTTTCTGTCAATTTATAGGGAATCCAGTTACTAACTTTTTGAACCATTTCCATTGCTTTTAAACGCTCAGCAACAATTGATCGTTCAACATTTATGGATTGAGTTTGGTAAGAATCTTCTGCCAATACTGCTTCCAATTCGGCATTTTCAATTTTTTTGGGTGGTTTTCAGTGCCAAAATCATTATTTTGAAATCGTTGAAACCACTCCTTACATGTTGTATTAGATGAATCATGCTCACCGTAAATCTTCACAAGCAAAAAATGAGTTTTCGCTGCATTTCTCTTTGCAATAAAATAGTATAATAATCGCAAATGATGTTTACTTGGAACGAAAACCGACATTTTCAAGGAGGTAAAAACACTTGTTGCTTACAATTCAACCAAATGTCACGTAGTACGTTTGACAGCTGACATTAATACTTATCAAAGGTGTTGCCATTTATTAGTCCACGCAAGCAATACTACGACATCTTTTGGGAAAGGTCGGAGTCATATTCACATACCCAATAGCAAAACTAACTTTTTAATGACCACCAAGGACGCTTTTTTAGAAATCTCGAAATTGTGTACTTAAAAAAACTGTAACACCGCAGACTAATTATTTCAATTGTGATGCGGTTAAATTCACATAGAAGTACATAAAGTTGGACAATTTATTTCAAAAGAAGAGTCTTTGAAGTATCATTATGCATGGAAATCAAGTGACTTCTTTACAACGTTATCAAGGATTCTTATATCGGCATCATTGTTCTCTAAAACGAATGGTTTTGAGTTTCTTCAAAAATTATCTTATATTAAGATCTAAAGATTTTGTGGCTATTATTTGTAAGTTTCCGGTCGTGAAGACTTTATCTTGCCTTGACACCTACTTTGTCCAATTCAATCATGTTAAACTGTTTTAAATTCAGATGCACTTCCACTTCATTCAATCCTTTTCAGCAATTTTCTACCGGCGGCGCTAATAATCAATTATTTTACTTAATTTTTTGAGCTTCCAATTATTACGAAACCAATGCCTTAAAAATATTGCAAGGATTTTATAAATGTTTACATCACATTACTTTTATCGAGCCCATTTATGTATCCTTTTTGGGTTGGTGCTTATTGTTTGCCTCCGTTGACATTCTCAGCATCAAAATTTAATTCCACAAGCTTTAATGTTTCTATTTGCCGCTTCTAAAAATAAAGTTAGACGCGGCTACTGGCACAAATCCCTCTATTGCCAGTCCGAAACTTCGTGCTCGTGAAAAAGTGCATACAATTTAGGTCTGTAAAAAACCGTCAGTTTGATCCAATCTTTCCGGGTCCTAGGATACAACTTAGAATACAACGCTCTAAAATATTACAGTGTACTTTGGTGGAGTCTCCTCAATTGTTAAAAAGCATATAAACTTCGATGGGCCTCTCTTTTCTCCGGGTTCGTATTAAGTCACTCTCATATGTTTACGGGCATCTTTTCATCCGTCAACCAATACACTAGTCTCGTTAGACCTGTGAGTTGGATATATCTTTTCAAAGGAGTTCACTTCTTGTGCAGAACAATTAAATTTGGACAAATGAACCAGACTGGTTTCTTAATATACACAGTCTAGCCATAAATACTGTCAGTAGTTTCAGTGTTCATAACTCAAAAACTATAAGGGATAGAAAATCGAATAAAAATTTATTTTAAAATATAGGAAAATAGAAATCGAATGCACTAATAATTATTAGAAATAACCGCCATTTTTATCGATACAGAGTTTAAGTCGTTTTGGAAAGTCATCAATGTATGTACGTATCGTTTCTATCGGAATTTCGGCAGCAGCTTTCACAATACTTTATTTCAAGGCGTCCAAATTTGTATGGCGCTTCTTACAAGCCTTTTCTTTGAGAATTTCCAGAGCCCATAGTCCAGGGGGTTTAGATCCGGACTACCGGACGGCCAATCTTGATGAGCAATAAAGCATGGAATGTTGTTCTCAAGCCACGCTTGATTTGTCTTGGCTTTGTGCGCCGGAGCAGAGTCCTGTTGAAATACCCAATCGATTCCGTCGAATAAATCATCGCTTCTTTTGTACACTTTGACCGAATTTTTCACTCCTGTTTCGCAAAAATGAATTGATGTGACGCCGTGATATGAAAATCCCCACCAAACCATCACAGAAGTGGGATGATGACCTCGCTGGACCTTTGGAACCTTATCCTTGGCTTCATACGACGTTCTGGCATACACCCTATCATTCTGCATGTTGAACTTCTCTTCGATGGTGAAAATTTTCTCGTCTGTGAATAGGATATTTTTGTATCGATTTTTGCCGTACAAGCGCAACAGCTTTTTCAATCTTTCGCGCCTAATTGCTTTTAATTTCTCAGTTAAAAGGTGACTGGTAGCTCTCATGCCAAAATCATCACGAAGAATGCGAGAAACCGTCCTTGGCGATATTAAATATTTTTTTTAACACGTATAGAACGTGGTCTGCCGGTTCTAGTACGGTCTACAACATCGTCAGTAGTCTTATAACGTTGAGGAGTGCGATATACAAACCGTTTGCCAACTTTAAGCGGCGCGAGTAGGGTGGTAATCTGCTTCGTCGTCTTCCCCGCCTTAAACAAACCGATAACAGTAACGCGCACGTGATAATCGCTCCACTCCATCGCTATACAATGTAACAACTAAACCAGATGCGTTGTTTTTTCAATAGCACAGACATGTGGGATTACATAGACAGTGTTACCAACTTTCTGGGAGTATAATTTCTCCTTTTACAGGCCAATGACAGTATTTATGGCTAGACTGTGCATTCATTAAATCTTTATCCTTCTCAAGGCGCGTTCCACTCTATTAAACTTTCAATACTAGTTTATCCTTCGATATCCTTCCCGAATTGTGGAGGTTAGCCAACCTTTTTGCCTTGTTCTCAAGTCTGGATTTTCTTCCAATGCTTCCAATTATCGTTCCATTTCGTTACTTTCTTGTTTTCCGAAACTTCTTGAGCACATTGTCTTTAATAAAATATACCAAGCTCCCGCTCCAACATGGATTGGTTCCAAACCATACAACCAACACGAATCTTCTTGAACTTACGCAAAGTCTCTCTGCAGTCGTACTCAAGTTTTTCTACTTTTGAAGCTAGCTCACTTTAGCCTGCTTGGAGCATTACTATCCTGGCTTGAATCCTACATCAGTTCTCGAGCACATTCTTCTCTCATTCGCCCAACTCCGGCGTTCTTCAGGGGTCTATTCTAAAGCCTCTTCTTTTCTTACTCTGCATAAATGACTTTTCCTCTGTCGTAGCGTCTCAGTGTCTTCTGTATGCTGATAAGGCTCAATTGAAGAGGTTGTGTCAGTGCTTCCTCGAAACCTCACCAGGGGTATACTGGTACCAAAGGATCCGGGGGCCCAGGGACCTTGTCCCTGCCGGTGTCGGTGAGGAGCCTGTGGAGGCTGCAACTTGGGGGTTGTGGTTGTACACCCATTAGCGGGTACTTTCATTATAATACAGTTTGGGACCGAATAAATCGGCTACCCTTCTGAATTGTGGTGCATTGGCGTGCTGTTGCGCTTACAACAGGGGTGCCGTTGCCCAAAAAGCGGCATGGATGATTGATAGGTCCAAATCCAAACCAAGGATTATGAAGAAGAACCATGCAAGCTTTGGATAAAATCTGAAACCTGTATACGGAAAAGCAGTACCCATTCTTGTTATGGTCTATTGACTAGTACGCTTATGGGGGCGTTGGTGCATGCTACAATTTGTTACCCGGAAATGAGAGTTCAGTGTGTCAATGGTTAATTCTGGGAAATGCACTTAAAATCTCGACTTCATCTGTATGCTGATAACTTAAAAATTTACCGAGTTATTCGCTCGAAAGAGGATTGTATTGCTCTCCAAAAGGATCTGGACGCGATCAATTCTTGGAGTCGAATTAATTTTCTCTCTTTTAACGTCCGGAAACGTCCTCCTTAAGGGATTACATAGGTCTTGAAGAGAAAAAAACAACTTTTTCAAAAAAAAATGTTTTATAAACCAAAAATCTATTTTATTTAAAATTTACATACATAAAAGTTTAGTATTTCAAGAAGTTGTAAAAAAAATTCAGCTAAACATATTGAAAATTGTAAATTTTCCTGCACTTTTCTTCGTCCAACCTTTTTTTTGCGGTAGGCAGAATATTTCGGTGCAGGTTCATCTCAATTCAAAAATTCAATTTTTTTTTTTTGTTTATGCCCTTGGCTCATGCTTGAACGAAGAAATTGGAAAAAAATTAAACTTAAAGTTTTGAAATGGATTTGAATGAATTTTCGTCTCATATTTTTTTTTAGCATTTTTTCGATTTTCATCAACTATTTTTTTTCGTATAAAACAAAAACGAGTCGACCGATTGAAAATCCCTTCTTTTAAGGGCGAGTCAATACTATAAAGAGGAACTGTGCCGAATTTCAGCAAAATCCGACCGATTTTCGAGAAAAACGCGGTTAAAGTTTTTTTACCGCGATTTAATGAATTAAAGTTATTTTTTAGCGACTTACATCGAGTCGTCGATTCCAAGTCCATACAGTAATTTGTTCGCCTCATTTGCGATGTCCATAGTATCCTTTTGATGTTTGATGAAAAAAATGAGCTGATTTTACGCGGTAGAACCGCGCTGCATGCGTAGGGTAAAACCCCCAATAGTCGGCACTCCCCCCAATAATTGGCACCTGCTTCACAGTTTGATCGGAAATAAGAATTGAGAGTGAATCATTAGTTCGTCTACAATTTTCTATTGCAATTCGGTTGAAAAGGTATCAGCTGATAGAATCGTTTGGGATGTTTGAGAGTGAGAAAAAAGCGTGAAAAATTATTTTCTGTCAGTCGCACGGCGTGTAGATATCCAGGCAGAGTCAGCTGTTTTTTTCGTAAGAAACTGTCTCAAGTTGTCGGTTGTTTTGTGCGTCTAGTTAATTTTTCATCATTTCCGTTCGGTCTTGCGTGTTCTCCTGGTGTCAGCTTATCGATCACACTACTGTTTAGTAACAGTTATTAAATTGTAGTGGCCAGTTTCAGTGTGCCCATTATTAGCTGAAAATAATCTTTCTTTCTATAGTCAGCACATGGGTGCCTATCATTGGATAACCTTTTGTTTTTTTATTCTTCTGAATTTCTGAATTTAGTACGTTTATTACTGTAAGCCAATTTCGTTTTTCAAGTTAAATTTGTTTTCTCGAGAGTCCTTCCAAATTTGGGCACACTACATTATTAATAGCCGGCAGTACTGATCATTCAATTACCGGCATGGCAACCATTGGCCATACCCAATGATCTACATGCCCATTTTCTAAAAGTTGAATGTGCTCATTATTCGCATGAGCCCAAGTTACTGATTCGGTACTGCTCATCCAGGTGGTTACTCAAAAACTTCATTAAGGTATGATTCCTCACAGTTTTTCTATTTATTTTTGATGTGAAGAAACCTGACTGCGAGCTAACAAACGTGTAGCTAAATTATTTAATGGTGAAGCAGCCTGTAACTTCCAGCATCTCTGGATGCAAGACAAAGAAGAAATACAAAATGGTAGGTAGAATACATTTTTAAAATATTTAGTAGGAACGTACGTCATCTATTCTAATGTTAGATACCTACTTAACCCCAATTAGAGTTGTAAGAACAGTATGGACTGCACTGCCCTATACCTTATAATTTCATGTAAAGTCTGTACATAACGCCATTGACTTCACAAAATGTTTGGGAAGCTCCAAGGTTATCCCAGCACCTTTACCGCCAAAACTTGATTTTACTCAATTTCAAAAACTCGCTGGTGAAACACTGATGGGTGAACTGGAGAGTGGCGCAGTCAGCCACCGGCCGAGCCAATATGAAATTCTTTGCAGAAAAATATATTCTTTTTTCAATTCGGCAAAAGATCCCATACTGATTCGTGAAACATTCAACAGCAGTGAACTGCACGAGGAGTTGTCAATGGTAGAAGGAGGATTAAGTGGAAATGAATCAGTCACCCATCAAGCTACCAGCACCCACCCTTTTGAGCTCACAGTGCTCGAAACCGTTGCTGGGACGAGTTTTCAGGAAGCCCCAGCACATATTTTGAATGGACGATATGCCATGAGTACTCATCAAGAAGTTTTCGAAAATGATCCAAACTTCATCCCAGAGAAAGCTGTTGAGAATCGATCTAGCATATCAGCTCATTCTAGCTGCAAAACCAACTGCATCTCGAAGCAACTGAATGCATATGGTCTACCTCTGACCGAACTCCTAGATTGGCCAAGGAGTCCAAAACGGAAAGGCACTAGGAACACAGAGGGAGGTCCATTCGTTCTCACGAGCAAGGAATATAAACAGATTCACCTGGACGAGGAAGCGAAGAAGAAAAAGGAAGAGGAGTTGAAAGACCAGAGAAAGAAGGACAGGAAAGAGAAAAAAGCGAGAAATGAGAACATCAAAAAAGGAAGAAAAGCTAAACTGAAAACTTTCCCTGCGCAGAACAAAGAAAATGATACTCCTAAATTATCCGGGAAATTGTGATTTTTATGTGCTGTTTTTCTGAAAAACCATCCTACCATTGCATGCACGGCTTGCAGTAAATTTTTTCATAAAGCATGTTGTGAGTCACAGCAAAGTTTTGATGAGGAAATTGCTGACAAGGACGTTTATTTCCGTCAATCATGTCGTCATGACGCACCAGACTTGTTCTAGAATTAGCATAAATATACATAAACTGTAATTTTTATAGTTTTCATTCAGTTATTTTTGCAAAGTGTCCATTAAAAGTTTTAACACAGATTATTTTTTTTTTGATTACATATCCTGGTATGTGTTAATTTATTTCGACCTTAGGTCTATTAGTGCCTATGACTTGCTTGATTCTCTTCAAAATGGAAATAAACAAGCCGAGATGTTTCTTAGACTTTCTAATGGTTTTATAGTCAAGTTACACTGTTAATAGTTGATTCTTGTTTACTTTCATTCAATACAAATTTACTGATTTCAGACTTTTCCATTCATTAGTATTTTGAGATTAAAAAATCTGTAAACTATCTAGTTCCGACCATTCGTTAGACGTGTGGACCTGAATAATAATGGAATGGTGTCCACTATTAGCTGATAACAGTGCCGATTTTTGGTAAAATCGGAATGGTAAAATGTATGCCGGTTACTGGCTTATTCGCACTTCGCATGAAATGTGCAAAATTACTCTTTTTCAACATTATCTTCATGGTTGCCAAGTATTTCCCCCATAAAATAAGATGTTTAAGAATCAAATGATCACAACAAAATTGAAGTGTCACGGCAAAATTATTTTATACAGCGATTTGACGTCGGCCGTTACTCTTAAGGGTGCCGACTATTGGGTGTTTTACCCTATAATACGCTAGGCAAGGCAGAGCGCACGTACCGACCGCGCCGTATTCAAATCTCTATAACTCCGGTAATATTGCTCAAATTTACTTGAAATTTGGTGTGAATACTCTTGAAGTACTATACTTTTATATGGAATAAAAAAATAGATCGATTTGTGAAAATACTAGACCTATTTAACCCCTTGACACAACGAGCAGTATAGTAAAAATCCAATCCATGCTTCCAAAGATTTCATCAAAATCGGCTGCTGCCGTTCGTAGTAGATCTGCGTACGCTTGTGCGGCTGTCTTCCTCTTAAAATTCTGATCTCCACATTCCCCATATAGGATTTGGCTCCCCATATCATAATTGAACCCGTTCTTCTGTGATGGCGACATAAATATTTCCTCTCCTTCTGAATATCATGGAAATAATATGAGAAGTCAGCAGGACCAAACAGAATCTTTTCTCAATGGAAAAGATCACTTTCTTCCACTCTTCATCCCAGCTGATGTGGTTTCGAGCAAACTACAACCGTGCTTGATGATGTCTTTGCGTTAACGCTGATTTTTTCATCAAACGGAACCGTTTTATTGTTGAGCTTTCTTTTATTACCATTCGTACTGTCCAGACACTTGTAGAAGTTCCTGCATGTTGACCAATTTTCCGTGCACTTAGCGTAGAGTTTGACGCTTCCCTCAAAATTTGGCACTATCGCTCAGTGGTCGCAATTTTGATCGCTCCTTGGTAATTTTTGCTGACGTTTGTGTGTGATTATTCGACAAATTGCATTTTATGATTGAAATTTCCATAGGCAATAAAACATCAATTTGTTTTGCTATACCTCGCCGACTTCTAGGGAACTTAAAATATTTGGGTGTACCTAGCCAGGTGCTCGTCAGTGTATCTCTGAATTTACAGTCAAATCAACTTTTTAACTTCGCAGTATATGGGAAGTTCTTGTAATCGCCTCGAAAATCGAAATTTTCAACATTCCTTTACATTTTGAGGTCTATAGAGTATATATAAAGTGTTTTTAGAAAGGGCGATGTATGTGTGTGTGTGTATGTGTGTGTGTATGTGTGTGTGTACGTACGTACGTACGTATGTACGTTCGTGGACAGTTTTTTCTACGAGCATAACTCACGTAAACAAAGTCGCATCGACTATGTTAAGGAGTCAATCGAAGCGTCTTTGCAATCTTAAGAGCTGATTAGTTTTTGGGAAACTTCGTTCGAGGGGGTTTGCTGTTTTGACCCTTTGAAGGTCATTTCTGTCATGCGTTATATCTCGCGAACCAAACATACGATTTGCATGGTTAAGGTGTCAATCGACGCGTATTAGCATTTGTGTGAATCTATCAAATTTTGAAATAAATCGTTGGAGCCGTTTTTTAATTTAAGAAAAAAAAAGTGCAAAAATTAGGTTTTTTTATAAACAATAAATTTTTAACCTGATTTGCGAAATGTAGTAGACAATATTTTTAAAATTTACATACTCCAAACAATTTTTGTAAATACACCATCAAAATTTTTTCTCATGATTACGTAAAAAATTAAATTAAAAATAAAAAATCATTAAAAGTCATTATGATTTTCAAGGTCATTTTTATCATTCACTATATCTCACGAACCAGATATAATACTTGCATCATTAAGGTGTCAGTTGACGTGTATTAACATTTTTGTGAAGTTTTTGACATTATAAAAATTCGTTTCAGCCTTTTTTTAATTTAATAGAAGAAAATGCAAAACATTATATATTTTTTTCATAAAAAATATTTTTTAACCTGATTTACCTAATTTATACATTCTTATCTGGTTTTGAAGTGAAACCGGCAAAATTTTCTTCCGTGATTATGAAAAAAACTACATGAAAAATAAAAAATCATTCCAAGTTACCATTTAAAGAGGGTTCAGACGAATGCTTTTACTTTATATGTTTTATTCTGAATAAAGTGTTGTAAATTCAATCAAAATTTGAAAATATTTGCATAATTTGAGCAGATTTTTAATAGTTTTTATAGTCTTTTAATTAAAAAACTGCTTAAATTTTGAAAATCAACAAAATTTCAATCAAATTTGCATTTGTGGTATCAACGCTTTGAATGGTAAAATGTTTTGTAGTCAATACTTTGCAAGATAATATGCTTTAAAAAGCTTTCATCAAATAAAAAATTGTAGTTTTTAGTAGATTCATTCTTTAGTAATCGTAAGATTTCAATTACTTCCTCCATCATCATTTGTAAAACATTTTACTTTTTACATGCAATTGAACCTATTTTTGACTGCATATTCAATATTTTTCAAGACCAACAGAAATTCAAAATTAACTATTAATCTAATTGATGTAAAATCGTGAAAAATATAAATTCAGTGATTATGCCGAAATGGTGGCAATTTTTAACGCAACTATTCAAAATGACCATCACGCGACAAAATCTCTTCAGTGAGCGTAATAAAAAAACTGTATTCATTTTTGCTAGCACTCTTTTGTCCTTCAAGCATCGATGTGAAAATAACAAATAATGTAGAAAAGGCTCCCACAGATTGATCCGCGTGAATATTCAAATCAATCTGTCCCATCGACCAAACACCTTTCGTAGTTGATATGAGTAATATTAACTCATTCCTGTTACTGCTATGAATACCTCTAATTATTATTATTTAAAGTAGTATTATAGCGTTGACACACTGACCCATCATCAGTACGAAAACCGTCATCAGCACGAAACTTCAAATGACGGGGTGACACACATGTTTTCGTCATTGGTGCTGTCATTATCATTCGGTCGTAGGTGTCGTTTTGATGACAAACGTCAACTGTCCGCGATGGCACGTCAGATTTGGTTCGAAGCTGATATAAATAATGTCAAATTCTATTCACGGCAGATGGTTTCTCATTATTCTACCCAAACATAGATGGCAGTTTTTCGTACTTATCGAGATAAGTATGGTCTTTTTTCGTGCTTATTTCACTGTCATTATGATGGGGTTTTTTGTGCTGATGATGGTTTTCGTACTGATGATGGGTCAGTGTGTCAACGCTATTATTTTCAAAATTATTATTGTGTTTAATGTTTTTGATGTTTATGTAGATATTACTGGGAAGTTGACCGTGTGGACCTCAAGGGTCGCACTTCGCGGCTTGTTTTTTTTGGTTATCATCATTTGTTAAACGGGTTTATTACGCAACAAGAACATTAGTTTGATAGCATTCTGTGTTATTCAGCACTTCTACTGATATTTATGGTAAAGGATTCTTTTAAATATTTATCTTATCAATTTCAGATATTGTGTTCTTCGTCCTTGCTTTGATTGCAGGCTCATACGCACAAAATATAGTAAGTATGAAAATGTAGGAGGCATAGCTTAATTTGAGGTCTTTATAGGCTGTTATAGCTTCATGCTAAGATATTCACCAGTGAATATCTTAGCAAGAATTTATAAAACACTGCACTTAATTACAAATATTTATTATTTGCAGACCTCACCATGCACTACATTGAATCCGACCACGTTTGAATATCCAAATGATTGTACAAAGTATTACTATTGTTTGGAAGGAATTCCACATACTATACACTGTTACCCCGATGAATACTATTCGGCTACAGCATTTAGATGCATTACAGCTACCCAGTGTCCTCAAAATGTAGTAACGACACCAGCAACAACAGCTTCAACTATTACCACCCAAACTACTCCAACTATTACCACCCAAACTACTCCAACTACCACTAATTCTACCACGACCACTCCAACGAATACCACTGCAACGACGCCAACTACAGTGACATCGCCGCCAGTAGTGACATCGCCACCATCTCTCTGTCCAACAAATAGTTCAAAAACATTCCCCTTTCCCGGTGACAAAACGAAATTCTACTATTGTTACAATGGCTACCCGTTGATTGTTCAATGTGCACTGAACATGGAATACGATGAACCAACAAACGGATGTGTTCTTACTACGCCAGCTGTAACGACCGTCACTACAGTGAAACCAACAGAGGCGACTGTAACCACCACTACCGCTAAACCCACTGATCCTACCGTTCCTACCACGCCTAGCACTACGTCTAAACCTCCAGTCATTACCGACCCAACTACTACTACGACTACTAAACCTACAGTGCCAAACTGCCCAGCAACCGGGGCTGCAACTTTCCCTTATGCAGGTGATACATCCAAATACTACTACTGCTACAACGGCACTGCGTTGGTTGCACAATGTCCAAAGGACAATATATATAATCAGGCAACAAATGGCTGCGTGTTTGGCTAAGAACAGTGGAAAACAATCTCCATATTCAATTGACTACGTTATTATTGCCTCATCAAAGGATCCACTATACAACCCTATTCCATATTATCAATAGTTTCATGCGAATCGGACCACATTTGACCATATTTGGAATATGTACATGTCTGATGCCAGCAAGTCCGGTACCTACGGCAGGATGTCCTGATTTTTTTGTAAAATATTATTTTTACACTCACGCGATTAGTTTCTTATTTGATTGTCAAGTCAAATATAGAAATAAAATATATTTCAAATAAAACAACTAAGAAAATAAATGTTATTCTTTCATGCAAAAACCAATATAGTTTTTAAAAGAATTTTTATTTCGGTATAATCAACTCAAAAAGACGAAATACGAGTATTAACTAATAAAAGGAATTGGATCAATAAAAATATTGCTACGTTCGCCACGCAGCGTGGTCAATCCACAAACCCATAAGGGCAAAATATGGGACTGCCCTGTTCTTGAAGACCCCAAACCATCGTGCGGGTAAACGCTGTCTTCTGGAAATGGTAATGTTACGTTCGCCACTTCACACAATCAAGCCAATAATGAATTATATTGTAGGGAGTAGGTCAATTTGGGCTGGAGGTATTGAATGATATAAATAAAGAGGATATGTATGTATGCTAAGGATATTGGATTAGATAGATAAGTAGGTAGTAAGGTTTTTATGGAGAGTGTTCCTGATCGTGCGCGCGAAGTCTGCGTAATTTAAGTATCATCAACAGCACAATGCATTACAGTCAACGTCACAGACTCTGCAGATAAGTGTCCAGCAATCACAACAGCAAACGACGCTCACACAATCGCCGCAACAGATCCAAATCCAGGCTCCGCTCGGTCTACGATACGCCAATGGAGTCTACTATGCGCCTGTGATACCCACAACCATTGGCACTTGCAGTTCACCACGTTTAACGACTGCCACGATTATTTCACCAGCACTCCAACCACATCACACACCCCAATCCTGCCCCGAGGTGCAACGCTCTGGCCAATCGCACGAAGCTTAAATCTCCACCTGACGTGCGTCGACAAAACCGGTCCCAAAGCTAGGAAAGTTTTCGATAAGGTCAGAAAACTCGGCGGACCGTTGACCACCTATGCAGCGAAAAACGGGATCGGGGGATCTCTTAAATATCGCGGGCAGAACAGCTGGCTGGACTTTTTTGGGTGCTGAGTTTCGTTGGAAGCTGTTTTTGTGGATGCGTATCGGAAGGAAGTCAAGAAATTGGAGCGGTTACGTGAAACGTGAAGGAAGTCGTCGACGAAGCTAAAGGAGAAGCGAAAACGACGCGCAGCGAAGGAAGTCGCGGAAAGCAGCCTTCAGAATAAATTAAGGCCGAACATAAAATTGTAAGTAGAATTAAGTAGTATAGATAGGGTGAGTTCGGTTGATGGTGCATTGAACTGAAATAAAATATTACTTTAAATTAAATTTGGATTGGCTCGTGTGAAGTGGCAAAGTGAACGTCGCGTCAGCTTCTTGGTTTTCGATTCTTTGTTTCGATAGGAAATCCCCTATCCGATCGGTGGTTTTTGGGTCGTCGCGAATCCTGTCCCGTTTCCGGGTTCGCGAACATGGCAGTCAAGGCGCAGAAACGGCTGGCACTTTTTTGAAAAATATTCCCACACCCCTCTTCACGGGTTTAAGCCTGGTGGGATTGCCCAAACCGTGGCCAGGATCGGATGCGGTGTAAAAGTGAACGTTACAGTAATTAAAGTTGTAACAATATTGGAAATTGGAGAAAGCTTAAATATATAAAAAGGGATAACCCTCACACATCAGCAATCACAGGTGTCGAATATTTACAATATTTCGCCGGCGAAATATTGTAAATATTCCACACCTGTGGTTGCCGACTCATTGCAGTTTGGATAATCATACTTTGATGCATTGCGACTCGTTTAAAAAATCGAATAAATCGATATCGAAAGTTCAAAATTCAAAAAGGACACATAAGACACAAGAACCTGAATGTACATGCTCGGTTGACGAAGGTGAAGGTTGTGATGAAGCCGTTTAACCTTAAGTTGACTTGCGTCCTATGAAGGAGCGGTTTCGCAGCCCTTCTAAATCAAAATACGTCAATAACATTTCAATGCACGCCGAGTTTTCATTCTAATCTACAGGGTCCATACCAAAAGCTGACGGGGCCGCCAATGCCTATACAAACAAACTAAAAAATATATCGAACGTGAGGGGTGTAAATAAGAACAAGTATTTAACGCCGATGGCACAGGGATGACGTCAAAAAAAACGTTGATTTTACAAAATCAGATATCGGCGCCAGGATTTCAAGCCGCGGGAGATAGATTTTTGTTGCAACGCTTTAGGTAATCATGGTGAAGCGTAAGCTCGTACACAAATCCCCCAATCCACGTGGTTTCAAAAATAAAGATAAAAATGCACCATGAGTGCAACGGAGGGCAAATTCAAAAGCATAGGTAACTAGTGCAATTTTTACTAATTGACTGAGCAACTGTTCTACATATAGTGCTAAACGATTGCTGACTTATAAGTCATTGCCGTTTAGAGTGCTTCTTATTATCGATAATATTCCTGCACATTCTGAGTTCTTGAAATCAATTGGACCAAGTGTAGAAGTCCGTTTTGTTGCACACACTTACATTTCTCTGCAAACAATACACCAAGGTATAATTGTTGCAATAATACACATTTAGCTACATTGTAGACAGTGCGCGACGCGATTAGTCGCTGACAATTTTAAAAAGTTGGTAGCAGTTTAAAATTGCTCGGTGAATAGCCATAGTAAAAGATGCAATCGATGAGTTACGCTCGTCCACATTTAACGCGTGCTGCAAAATACTTTGACCCAGAGTCGTACGAAATTCGGCAACTGCTCTTGCACACGAGCGCTAAATTGAAAACGTTTTGCAAGCAATGCACGGCATTCATAGCCAAGGATTTAATAGTACGCCCATCGCTTGTGTCAAAGGAATTCCTTACTCCCGCGATGACGAATTATCTGAAGCAGAGCTTCTCGAATTATTCGTTGATCAATCAAGCACCGAAAATAATAGCTTGGCGGAAAAAAACGCTACGACACCTCACGAAAATCGTACTTTAAGCAACATTAATGACATTCTTCACCATTATTAGTAATTGATTTTATCCTCACATCACATACTACGTGTGTTTGTTTGCTTAAAACGAAAACTTCCTTTTAATTTTGTGTACCTAGTCGTGTCATAAATATTGATACAAGAATTTTTAACTATAATAATAAAACTACTAGTTGACTTTTAAATTTGTTTTTACTATTTATTAACTAACACACTACATAATAAAATGAAATTATTCAAAATGCCCGCCTTTTGCTTGAATACAGCGTCGAAGTCTGTCAGGCCACTGGTCTATTGATTCTCGCACGACTTCCATCGGAAAATTGTCCACAGCTTTTTTAACGACTCCAGGTTGTGGTGGCGTTTTTTACAGACCATACCCTCTAATACTGACCACTATTTGCAGTCGAGGGAACTAAGGTCTGGACTGGCTGATGGCCACAAATTAACGCTGATCAATTCTGGCACATGGTTCCCCAGCGACTCTTGTGTGGTTTTCGCCTTGTGGACAGGCGTAGAGTCTTGTTGGAAAACCCATTCTTAATTTTCAAACATGGTCCGGCTTAGGGGTTACACTACATTCATCAAGATATCCGGCTGATAGGTTTTGGCAGCCGTTTTAACGCCCTTTTCACAGAAATGGATAAAAGTGACACCTTCGTAGGATACTCCTCACCAAACCAGCACTGATGCTGGATAATGTCCTCGTTCAACCCTCGGGATATTTTCTGTAGCCTCCTTAGAAGACCGTGCATATATTCTATCATTTTGTTTGTTGAAGGATTCCTCCACGGTAAAGAGTTTCTCGTCGGTAAAAAGTATTCTTTTGTACTGCCCTTTACCGTATCTCGATAACAGCTGTTTTGACTTTTCCACTCTATTTCGTTTTAAAGCGGCTTCGAGTCTGTGTCCTGTTTGTCTTCTGAAAGCTGTAAACCCCAAGTTTTCTTTGATTCATGATTTTCTGATTGCAGACAGGATTTCTTGCGATTCAGGACCTTACAGCTTTGATGGCTTGTAGCTTACAAGCCGAGCGAGGTCTGCCGGATCTTTTACGGTCTATTACATCTTCAGTATCGATGAATAACGCTATAGTTCGATACACGAAAACACGCGTGATTTTTAATGGCTTTAGTGTTTCGAAAATTCGACCTTTCTCCGTTCCAAATTTGTGTGAAGCAATCACAGCGATGCGGTTCTCTTCGCTAGACGACTCCATCGTAACGGCTCAAGCTACACTGACAAGATTTGGCGCGTTTTTAGAGCATATGTCAACAATCAGCACTATTAACATACCAATTAGCTACCTGGAAGCAATCGTCCGCAAGGACCGCATTTACAGTTGTATCAATATTTCTGGCACGACTAGGTATATTTGTTTTGATTCGGAATCGATTTGCGACCGTAATTGTTCGGTCTTCCTCCGCGATTAAATTTACTAGCGTTCAATATTCTACTTATATACTAATTTTGCAAGGGATATAATTGAGAGGATATTTTTGAGTATGGAACTTTTTAAGAATAACTGAGTAATTTAAAGAGCTCTGAAATTTCGTTCTTTATAAATTGTCCATAAAAATGAACGTTTTCTATCAATGGACAAATGTTGGACCGTACACGCTTTTCGAGACTGAATTTTCAAATAAAAATCAGGCAGGCAAATATCAAGACAAAAACTAATTTCTATCGTACCTCCTTTCTGCTGTGGTGATTACGCGTAGCCCAACATGTCCAGAGACTTGTTCCACACGAATTTGCGTATACAAAAGCCTCAAAGCATTGCTTCAAATGCCAATTTCACACAGAACAGTGTTGACTCCTTGGACAGCGCATCACGCTAGGATACTGCTAAAATTCCTGCGCAAAGATCTAGTGAAAATTTATATACAAGAGATTGTGGTGTGACCTCACCATACATGATCCAATACCTGAACTAGGATTGACTGAGCACAAGACATCCTCCGCATTGAAGGCAATTTATGGCAATCATTGGATCAGCAACATCGCCAACCTCGACACCATTTGTTGATAGATGCTTGTCTCAGAGGGTGTGCGTACCACGATTAAATGTGGACCACACAGTTTGGGCATAAATCCAGAGTCTCTTCCACCATTTATAGATTTATTCTCACACAATCTGTAGATGTATTTCATTCGATAGAAGGGGAAGGTGTTGAGTATAAACATAAAACAATTACCAGTCATGTTTCGAGGACGCAGTGATTTTCAGGTTAGACATTCGCACGTGCGTTGAAGGCATCTTCAGAGCGATCAAACGCAAACGATGGTACCCAATCGCAAACTATGGCTCTTGGATAGCTGATCAGATCGGAACGCAGTTCGAATTTTATTAAGTCCAAGTTCATTGTCCATTTGTTTACGAAATTGTGGAGCAAACAGGTGCAGCCGGACCACAAATCAATCAACGAAAGTGATCCTCCGCGGCGAAGCATTATCAATTCATTTCCGCTTGCCACGCGTCTGAAATCGATAGATTGAAGTGTAGTTCAATTTAGCGTGGATTATTGTTAGTTGCAAGGACATTTTAATGCAAAAACATGCATGATTGTCGAGCGCACCGCGAGTTCAGGTTTCGGCAAAACTTTTCGACGGCATACTATGCTCTCGCACGGCGCTTTTACGGATATCGATACTGGAATTGATAATTTGCATTGTAAGCAATGTCTCACAACCAACAAAATCACAAAAACGCGATTAGTTTCGGAATATTTTAAGGATTTCGAGAACGATTTCTCGATTTGATCGGCGCCCAACGAGAACTGTCATCGAATTGTCATCGAACTGCCAAAAATCCCAGTATTCATAGTCTGTTCCAAATTAATTCAGGGGAAATGGCGATCAGCTGATCGTCACCTGATCAACAGCTGATCATCAGCTGATCAACTTGAAAATTTTGCTTGTTGAATACTCCTGGGGGCCTAGTAGACCAGTCTGAAATTTCAGCCGAAATGGCAGGTTGAAATTTGCCCGACGGCCGGAATTCGAAGCATGGTTCTGAGGCGGATGGCACTGTGACGTGTCGTTTCAATGGATTTGAGGAGGAAGCAATGTAAAAATGAAGATTTGATGTTCAGAATCTTCTGGGCTGTTTTGTGGAATGCTTTTTTCAATGAAAATCCAACATTTTGAGTATCTTTCAATGCATTTTATTTGCCAACTAAAAATTCTGGTGTGTACAATTAAAATTCGAGTTTCAATTACAATTTTATTTTAAATATTCAGACCATTCCTTCCTTCCGTTTTGGATTCTCCGGATTGCTGGATGCTTCCAATGGATGATGGCAGGATCTTTGCAGTCGCCTTCCGAAGTTCCCGGTGTGCTCGACAATGGACGAGTGCGAGGAGCGACGATCTTCGAGAGTTAGCAGAGGGAAGCAGTTGATGCGAAGGAAGTAAGGATCCTATTTACTACAGCTGATGATTTGGACGATTTAAGATCCTGCTAGTCGTGCCATGTACACAGGGGGTGATATCCTGAACCCACCTATAAGGAAGATGAAAGGGAAAGGTCATTAACTTTTGCATAGTACAGTTTTTAAAAATATATGTTGTTCCTTTTTATTGAAGCTACTAATTCGCTTATAGCAAACGTAGTTGGATGTTACGAAATCGAAAAGGACGAGAGTGATGCCAAAAAGGGATGGAGCGTGAAGAAAATCAGAGATGAGAGTGAAGCAAATCAGGAACGAGAGTGAAGCAAATCAAAGATGAGAGTGAAGCAAATCAGGGACGAGAGTGAAGCAAATCAGGGACGAGAGTAAATCAAGTCAGGAACGAGAGTAAGGCATATCAGGGACGATTTTACTAAATATGGAATTTGATTTCTATTAAATGATGAAAATATGATGATATACTCAATTCAGGATGTAGATAAAGAGAAAGCGAATAAAAAACATATATTTGAAGAGTTTTACATTTACTATTGTATCGAAGCTACTGAACTGCTTACCTGATTCCTGTCCTGTTTGAATCTCCTTTAATTAATCAATTGACTTATGTTTGGGTATGAAATTTCGGATAAATTACATCAAAATTGAAGTAGTTTTTCGTCACTTTGAAGATTTAATGCCAAACAATCTATTTTTCGTTGGTTTGAATGTTTTGTTTGCATCAGATGATAATGATCTCGTTTACCGATAAGGATTCCAAATTTTCATCACATTTGCTTTGACGGATATTATTGTGAGGCTGAAATGTTAAAAGGAAAAAGTTAGAGTCCCTTAATAGAAAAATGCGAATAAAACTGCGACTTTATGTCCTCAATATATTCTACATGTTTAATGTTATATTAAATAAAATTCTGAGATTAAAATCTACATACCTAAATTAACAAAGGATACAATAGATCGTCCAAAATAAACATAGATCTATATTAGAAGATCATATCGGGAATGCTTTCAAATCTTCAGATTTCTATAAAGAAAAATAATCAATCATGGCTCGATCGTCGGGCGCATTCTATTATGGGAAAAAGGACTACGTTCAAGATTGTATTGGGACATCATTGCTTGTAAGTTTTGTCGACGCCTAAAATTGAATGTTGCCGATAGTGATACGTATCTGAATTAAATCAGTCTTCCAAATACTACAAACTCCTTCCTTATTACTGGAAATTGCCCATTGATAGGTGCAAATTTATACCCTTAAAGATTACAAACTGCATTGAATGCATGAATTCTAGCATCTCTTAGACTTGTATGGGATTTCTGGAAGGTTTCACAGCTGTGGCGATTGGCCGTAGCTACGCTTTGTGTACTACATTGCTGCAGGTCCAATTTAAATGTTTAAAACCTCCATTTTTTTATAGAATCGGCATAAAACCTTTGTTAAATATACATGCTGGTATTTGGGCTGCGATTCCAACGATGATTCCATCTGAAAAGCCCTACAAGACTGTCCCTTACCCACATTAGACTCTCCCATAGCCCTATTAGACTACCTAGAAATTGCATTTTTTCTGAACAACTAGCGATGAGATCCCTCCAAAAAGTATGTCAAAAGAAAGGATACAATGGTCGCTAAATGTTTACAGTTAAATCAGCTGCAACCAAAATTGAATTGTTCACGAAAAATCATTCGAAAAATACTGAAAACAGAATCCCCCGGCAGCAATTCAAGACTCCCCGGAAAAACAAGTGATTTTTTTCTGGACGACTAGCGATAAGATCCTTCCAAAAAATTTGTCAATAGAAAGGATACAATGTTCGCTAAAAGTTTACAGTTAAATCAGTTGCATCAAAAATTGAATAGTCTGCGAAAAATCATTTGAAAAATATTGAAAACAGAACTTCCCGGCAGCAAGTCAGGACTCCCCCGGGAAAAAAATGATTTTTTTCCGGACAACTAGCAATGACATCCTTCCAAAAGGGATCTTAAAAGAAAGGATTTAATGTTTGCTAACTGTTTATTGTTAAATTAGTCGAACAAAAAGTCGAATTCTTTGCGAAAAATCAATCGAAAAATACTGAAAACAGAATCCCCCGGCAGCAAGTCAAGACTCGCATGGGAGGAAATCAAGACTCCCCCGGGAAAATATTGAATTTTTTCTGGACAACTAGCGATGAGCTCCTTCCAAAAAGGATCTTAAAAGGAAAGATACAATAGCCGCTAAATGTTTACAGTTAAATCAGTTGCAGCCAAAATTCAATTCTTTGCAAAAATAACATTCGAAAAATACTGAAAAATCCCCTGGCAGGAAGTCAAAACTCCCCCGGGAAAATCTTGAATTTTTCCTAGACAACTAGCGGTGAAATCCTTCCGAAAAGGATCTCAGAAGAAAGGATACAATGTACGCTAAATGTTTACAGTTAAATAAGTTGCAGCCAAAATTGAATTCTTTGTAAAAAAAAACATTGGAAAAGTACTGAAAAATCCCTTGGCAAGAAGTCAAGACTCCCCCGGGAAAACATTAAATTTTTCCTAGACAATTAGCGATGAGATCCTTCCAAAAAGGATCTCAAAAAAAGGATACAATGTTCGCTAAATGCTAACAGTTAAATAAATTGCAGCAAAAATTGAATTCGTTGCGAAAAAACATTCGAAAAATACTGAAAACAGAAGTCAATACTCGCATGGGAGGAAATCAAGACTCCCCCGGAAGAAAATTAAATTTTTTCTGGACAACTGGCGATGAGATCCTTCCAGAAAGTATCTCAAAAGTAAGGATACAATGTTCGCTAAATGTTACCAGTTAAATTAGTTGCAGCAAAAATTGAATTCTCTGCGAAAAATCATTCGAAAAATACTGAAAACAGAATCACCCGGCAGCAAGTCAAGACTCCCTTGGGAGGAAATCAAGATTCCCCCGGGAGAAAATTGATTTTTTCCGAACAACTAGCGATGAGATACTTCCAAAAAGGATCTTAAAAGGAAAGATACAATGGTCGCTAAATGTTTACAGTTAAATCAGTTGCAGCAAAAATGCGACCAGTCGCTCCTCTATAGGATGAAACGATATAATCTTGATATGAGGACGTGATTACAAAATCCTAAGGATTTAATGAACCAATTGCCAGATACCGAAATACAGATTGGATGATTTCATACCAGCATTGAATCTGAAAAACCGACAACAATTTTAATCCAATAAGCACCTTCAGAAAGATAAACAGACTTTGGTAGGAATTTTACCAGAGTCTCTTTATCTTTCCGGAGGATAAAGAGACTATGGTAAGATTACCATGAAAAAATTGAGACATCGAAGTTGGACGTGAAAATGTGATTCTACAGTATTTATATAAGGTTTTCGATCAAATGATTTTGATACGTTATCCATCACTTTCATCGATAGTTCTGTACTTAAGGGGTCTTTCTACCTAAAAAATTTTAAAACCTTTTTTATTTTATTTTTTTTATATAGAAAGAAGAAAGATATCATTACGAAATTTTGTGCGTTACTTTATTATCATTTTAAGAATACAAAAAAAATTCAGAATTTTTGAGTCCCATTTTCAGGTATACATTTTTTAAAAAAAAATGCCAAAAAACGGTGGTTGACATGATTTTGCCTTTCTGGTTGATCTGAAAAATAAAATAAAAAAGGGGTACTATTTTGTATTAAACCCTTCATCGCATGAACTAGAATAAAACATTTTGGCTGAAAAATAACAAAATGGCGGATGTTTTACGAAAAATTCCATTTCGGAGGTTAGAAAATTGAGTGAAAATCGAAAAATTTACAGCCAATCTGAAAGATCCTAGTTCATGCTATAGTCAGACAGTTATACAGCAACACATTGAACACATTGAAATCAGAGCAATCGGTTGAGTAGTTTTTTTAAAATCGTCAATGTCAACCAGTTATGAAAACATGGTTTCGAGAAAAACGCGCTTAAAGTTTTCAAACAGTTTTTTGTTACAATTACACTTAAAATTAACTAGCAATGCCTGAAGCATACAAAAGTCCCTCCTCTTCCTCGAATATGTCCTGCTGTTTTATAACATGTGTTAGAACCTCCTACTCTAGTCAACAACATTGTCTTCTAGTGTGCAATTTTTGGTTCGCAACTCTGCTAACACTATTTAATGCACATTAATGGAGGTTCTTTTTTGTTCCAGATTATAGGCTAGTTCCTAATTAATTTTTGTAGGAAATGTGGTTTCAGCGTGTCGGATGGCATCCTCTTCAGGTGCTATCATTTGCCATCCGTCACGAGACGGACACATGTTATAAAATAGCAAACGTAGGCATATATACGAACCCATTGACGGTCGTTATAATTCGCAGATGTAAATTATAAAATAGTTGAAATATAGCGAGCTTAATCCATCATCCATCCGTGGTCGTGCTGTCTCGTGACGGATGGCAAATGATAGCACCTGAAGAGGATGCCATCCGACACGCCAAAACCACACTTCCTACCAAAAAAATGTCCTGCTGGTTTTAATGATACACAAAAGACTATATTGAAGCAGCTGATCAAAAAAAAAATGGGGCGCTGGGCACAGTCTACAGATCGTGAAATTCTAAAAGTGCTGTCTTACGGTAACTCTCGATGTAGCTGCATAGCTAACGTTGAAACTTTCATTTTGTTTTGAAAACATTTAAAACATGTTTTTGATGACATTTACTAACGAAATAAGTCAAAAAACAAATTTTGAAAATTTCAAAATTTCTAGGTAGAAAGACGCCTTAAATTACACCGAAAAAATGTGACTTATTGTCGAGAATACAAAAGAGTTCGAATGACGGTCTAATCAAAATGCAATATTCATGTTAACATATTCCCATCTGTGATAAAATCCTTAAATAGGAAGAGGACAGGAAGCAACAGTACAAATACAGCTCGAAGATGATGTCGAGCGATGTGTACGTACAGGCCTTATTAACCATGTTCGGCTTGTGCTTAACCAAATTGATAAGGATTTCAAATCAATATCGGAACGCATGTATCAAAAATTCATGCGAGTAGGCCTCCTTATCGTTTCGGTGTTTTAATTAAAGTCGTGAACCACCGACGTAAAAACTCAAGCTTAGATACTTTTCCGCTGAGCATGTTTTTTTTTCTCTCGATTCCAATTTTTCGGCATATTTTCAGTGTGTCTAAATTGTATGCCGTATATAAAGTAAATGTTTTTCTACATACGTAGTCAGTTTGTCTTTAGACCATTGAGTTAATGTTGTGTTGAGAAGAAGAGAGTGAAATCTAAATAAGGGAATTATGCAAGGTAAATTCGGTACTTGGTCCACGACGAGATAGTTGAACTGATTTTCCTTTTGTGCAATTTTAGTGCTTTTTATATTGGGCTGCATTTTAGTGGTCGTGTCTGCTCAAACGACCTCAGTAAGTAAACAATTTCAAGGACATTATTTTATAGTGCAATGTGAAAATAAGTTTCTCAAGTCTGGCTTTATTTCAAATAGCCTTGCGATGGCGTGGGTGATGACTATGTTGCAGACCCTGACTGCTGCGGAATGTTTTACCAGTGTACTTGCGACGGTAGATCCTTTCGAATGATGTGCCCGCCCGGACTTCAGTTCAACGTAAAACTGAAAGTATGTGACTGGCCGTACCGTGCGAACTGTACCGGCGGCGGGGGAGAAGGAGGAGTGGTTACACCGCCTACAGTAACAGCTCCTTGCACAGACACTGACGCAGCTACAATCGCGTATCCTAACGATTGCCAGAAGTACTATTACTGTTACCAAGGATATCCATATGTGGTCCAATGCGACTCGAACGAATATTTCGACGCAAAATCACATTCTTGTATCGTGGCAAGTTCATGTCCGTCAGAGGGTGGCGGAACGGGCGGCGGAACAGATTTTACATGTCCTGATCAATTCGGTACTTATCCATTCCCGGGTGATGAAACTAAGTATTATTATTGCTACAATAGTATTTCGTATACTGTGCAATGCTATGCCAACCAAAAATACGATCCAACTGTACATGCTTGTGAACCGAGTTCGTAATAAAGATAATCAGTTTCCTTAAATTTTAATTTATCTCTTTCGAAACATTAAATTTCGTTTATAATAGTGCTGTGCATTTTCAATGTCTCATTAATAAAATAAATTGTATTTTCCTCGTTTGAGCGACATTTCTTTAATACTTGACTATTATTGTATTGACTATTTAATTTTGGATTTCATGAAAAAGGTACTGCGCTACACTTATTGGAAAGGGAATGGTTCGCATTTCTTCACTAAGTTCTTAAAGCTGAAACAATATGACCGGAAAAAAGCCTGATAGGGATAATCACTTGGGTTGATTAGAACGGAAGTGTTTCAAAAGGATTCAAAAAAAATATTGTTACACACACTTTTTCTTCCGGAGCTGCGTTTGGCTACAAGAAGGGTTTTCGCATCCGGCGATCATTCGAAATAATTTACTTTAGAACGCCATTCATCTTGAACGCCGATACTAGGTCGTATATAGAACCTGAAGTGCGAAAAATTTTGGGGCTTATATCAAAAATTCACTTCCCTTGAGGAAGTTAAGGAGAACCGAATGAAATATAAAAAAAACATCACTCGACTTGACCTTACACTATAATTTGTTGAAAGTAAAAATTTTGGAATATCTACCCAATATTTTTGGTACAATTGTCCAGCCAACACTCAAGCATCAGTTGCTGGTACCACCTGCTAGACTATCTACCCAATATTTTTGTACAATTGTCCAGCCAACAATCAAGCACCCGTTTTTGTTGCTGGTACCAATTGCTGCGTCCGCAATTAAATTGTTCACTGCGTATCCTCCACCGTTTTGTCATGAACTACTTTCGATCGCGATTGTCCACTGAATTCTTGCTCTAGTTGCGTTGTTGGTCTCACTTTTTGATATCTACAATCAGAGAATCTTTAATTTCTTCCTAAAAATCCAATTTAGGATTCCAGTCCGTCACCAAACAAAAATCTAACACAGTTTGTCCGACACAATTTGCCAGCCGTTGAATGTTCGTCATCGCTCCCGCCGTGAAGTATCGTTCGCCTGCGATCAAATGTTTTTTGTCGCACAAAAAGGACAAACGGCTTCAGCAACCTCCTTTTCATTATAATCGATGGCGCAACAGCTCACATTGAGCCAGGACTTTGATGGTTAGCAACATGCTGGTTCGGGATTATTACCCTGATTTGACTCAGGTATTCATTTTTAGCGTTGTTGCAAAAATGAAAATTATTTTAGTTGAACATTAAGTAAAAACTTTTCTGTGTCTGTCTGTGTTTAAGTAAAAACTCTGTCTTACAGTTTTGTAGCGATATATATATAAAGATAAATATATATATATATATATATATATATATATATATATATATATAACGAGGGCCTCTCGCCCGAGAGGTACCAGGTTCAAATCTCACGCACGGCCTTTTTCATTAATAAAAAGAGCCTGTCAATTCAGCTAGGGTAGATTGTCCATACGAAGATGGTAGTTCCAATAGACATCCCACCCCCCATTTCAATGACTAATATACCCCATACCCCACTAACCTTTGCCCTTTACCAACCCGCAACGAGACAGCGTGGTAAGGTATTGTCTCAACACCGCCCACTTCCCATCCCAAACCATGAAAGAACAGAAAAACCACTAGCCCTCATTCTCCGTAGGCCGGAGTGGACCTAGGATAGGTAGCTCCCAGGAACCATCCACGAAGGCAGAGGGTGTTAAGAATCCGCGGAGATTAAACTGCTAGCAACAACACCTGATCAAGCTACACATAGCGACATATAACTGTCGAAAACTATAAAGCCAGGCAAAATTAATCGAACTAGAGGAGGAAACAACCAAAATTAAATGGGACATCTTTCGCCCCAACGAAACAAGACGCAAGGAAGAGAACAGGCTGATACTGGTATCGGGTAACATTTTATACCACCACGGCACCCAATCAGTTAGGACAAGCGAAGTAGGTTTCCTAATTAACAAAAAATGAGCGAACAAGATTGTTAACGTCACGTTTATCATAAACCGAGTGGTCAGTCTAACCCTCAGGCTCTCTCAGAGATACACAATGCAAATTATCCAAGGTCTATGCACCAACAACTAGCCACACGGACGATGAGATTGAAGAGTTCTATCGTGAATTAGATCAGGCCTGGGATAACAACAACAGCCACTTTAAATATTTCAATAGGCTACTTCAATGCCATAGTAGAAGGACTGGTCCAATTCGCCCACCAACACAACATATATATAGCGAACTCCTTCTTCAAGAAAAACCCAAATAGAAAATGGACATGGCAAGCTCCAAATGCAATATCTCACGAACGCTATCATAAAATGTGCCGCAGAAGTAGGCGGGTCACGAGTGGACGACACCACAGACTCTCAAATGAAACAAAAACTCTACTCAGAAACCCAGGAAAATGAAATTATCCTCGAACATCGAAAGGATTGAATACACCGAAACCTGCAATCAGAAAGTGAATATCAGAAGATATTACGAAATACAACGAAAAACTGGTAGAGAACGCTATCGAGAGTAACAAAAGCCTCAAGAAAGCGAAAAGGACACTGATGATTGGTACAAGGTAAGTGATTGCTATGCAAAACGAAAACGAACGAATAACCGATAGGAAAAGAATATTGGAAATTATAACCGCCTTCTATCAAGACCTCTACACAGCCCCCGAAACAAGCTACACATCTACAACGACTACACCAGCAGAACTCGAGGAAGATGTAGCAGAAGTTCTAATTGGCGGAGTGGAACTGGCGCTTAAGCAAATGAAAAATAATAAAGCACCTGCCAATAATGGAACCACAGCGGAACTGATAAAACATGCGGACAGACGGACATGGAAGATCCTGGCGGATGTATTCACAAGCTATATCCGAACCAGGCGAATTCCGAACCAGTGGAACAGCGTCAACATAATTTTGATCCACAAAAAGGGCAGCACGGAAGACATGAGAAACTTTAGACCAAAAAGTCCGCTCCCAGTGTTCTACAAAGTGTTCACCAAGATCCTCAATAATAAAATACAATCGGCCCTGGATGTAGAACAGCCACGAGAACAAGCTAGCTTCAGGAGTGGATTCAGGACTGTCGATCACATCCACACATTAAGAGAAGTCATGAGCAGACCAAAGGAATACGAACTCCCCCTAGCCCTGGCATGCATCGACTTTGGGAAGGCCTTCGACCCAATATACCCCGAAGCAATAATAAGAGCGCTCATAAGTCAGCGTATTGAGAAACCCTATTTAGAAACACTGGCCAACATCTAAAAGAACGCTAAGAGGGGTCAGACAGGGGGATACCATACCGCCAAGACTGTTCAATGCCACCTTAGAGGAAATTTTCCGAGACCTAAAATGAGATAATAAAGGACTTATCATAAATGGAGAACGACTGAATCATCTACGATTCACAGATGACATAGTCCTTATCGCTCAAAACCAACATGAGCCACAGACGCTGCTCGAAGATCTAAGCGCAGCTAGCGACATAGCTGGCCTAAAAATGAACCTTAGTATAACTGAAGTTATGTACAATGATTTCGTAACGAAAAGCCAGGATGAACTATCAGTTAACAACAACGAACTGGAGGTTGTAGACGAGTATGTGTATCTGGACCAATCAGTACATAAATCGGGATCGCTAATACCAGAAATCCACAGAAGGATCAAGCTAGCGTGGAGTGCGTTCGGGAAGAACTCCATAATATTGAAGTCAAGAATGAAATGCCACCTGAAAAAGAAAACCCTCGATCAATGCATCCTGCCAGTCATGGCCTATGGCTGTGAAGCATGGATCCTAACAACAGACATCATAAGGAAGCTTCAGGTTGCCCAAAGAGCAAAGGAGAGATGTATGCTGGGCATCACAAAGAGATATAGAAAAGGATTAATCTGTATAAGAGCGATAACACAAGTAACTGATGTGATCAAAAGAATTAGAACTCTCAAGTGGCAGGACACCTAGCGAGGATACCAGACAATAGATGGACCGCGAAAATCATGCAGTGGTACCCAAGGGGAGTCAAAAGACCGAGACGACATCCGAAACTTAGATGGGACCACGACATAAGGAAGCTAGCCGGCATCACCTGGACACGTACAGCAAAAAATAGACAAGCCTGGAGGACAATGAGAAGCCAATACATAGGGGAGGCTACGCCCTGATTCATATACATAGTTGACATACATACATACATACATACACATATATATACGTGTGTGTGTAATAAAAAAATGCACTTGGTTACAATTTCGTGTGAAATAAGCATGACATGTGTAAACCGAGAATTTTCTTTAGTATTTATGTTCTAATCTGTAAATGTGTATTTTATCTGCTACAAAATTGCAATCATAAAAGATAGAAGCCATTGAAATTTAGTATCTTCGTCAAAGATTGAGGGTGTCATCAAAGAACGTACTTAACTTAATGAATTCTCATAGAATAACTCTACGATAATGCAATGTTGGAAAGCTAAACAAGATTAGACAACTTCCTGCCAAAGAGCAAGGCCTTATTAATTTCCCTATTAGAAATTCAATTGGTTTATGCACACTGACTGTGTAATTTTGTTTAAACAATACTAAATCAATAAAATGGTTTGATTTTCAAGACATTCATCCACTCAAACGATCATCAGTTCACTATTTCCAAGAGCTATTCGTCACGCAATTCAATATAACTATTTCAGACGTAATAATCACCAAATGGGAAACAAAATAAATAAAATAATATATGCACTACATATTACGTATGTGGAATATTTAATAGAAAGACACGATTGCATAGTGCAGCAAAATCAAGAGACACAACTTTAGATAAATTTACGCTAGTCGTAATTTATCTTGTCATCATTAGCTAAGATCTCCGGATGCATCTGAACGTGATAAGGATTTTTTACCCTGAGATAATAGTTTATATAGTTATTCGCACTGTTTTTTTCAGCTAGTTTGCGATTTGTAACGATTAAGTGAAAGACTATGGTTCTCAGAAAAATGAAGGGTATTAACTGAACTGAAAATGTATTTAAATATTTAATTTTTTTAATATTAGAATACTTGGGATTTTTAATAGTCTACCATTTTGTCGTGTGTGGAGCAAATGTAAGTGAAATTTATAGTAGACTTTCACCATTATTACGGATAACAATTCTCGGCACAGCCATGTAGTCGTCCTATAAGTCATGGTGCTATTCTTCCCGATCGAAACGATTGTGAACGTTTCTACATTTGTGTTTGGGGTCAAAGTGTCCATTTCACGTGTCCTGCAGGTCTTCATTTTAATCCTGTAATACGTGTTTGTGATTGGCCCGGAAATGTTGATTGCTCACAGACAACAACTACAACAACATCGGCTTCAACAATTTCAGTAACAAGTCCATCGACTGAAGCGATCCACACTACAACTACAAGTCCATCGAGTGTGAATACTACACTGAATACAGCAGCACCTACAGTATCTGAAGAACAGGACTCTAATCAACAGGACTCCAATCAACAGGACTCGAATCAACAGGAATCTAAGGAGGATCATTCGCACGAACAGGGAGTAAATAAACCTTTGAAAAAAAATCGATATATTAAATTCGTTCAAACTAAAAATTCCAGCCATGCGGTCCTCACGATCATGGACTCTTGCTGGCTGATCCTGGAAGCTGTGATCATTTTTATCAATGCGTGCATGGTCAGAGTATTCAAAATGATTGCCCGAACGAATTGCATTTCAATGAAAATCTACAAGTTTGCGATTGGCCTGTGAATGTTGGTTGTGAAGGTTCAGGAGACGGAGATTCCGGTGAAAGTGCAGAATCAACAGAAGCGCCAGATGAAAGTGAAGAAGATGGATCCGGTGATTCTATCGAACAGGCGGTAAGTTTGTAGGGGATTATTTAATAATTCATTGCAAAATAAACAAAAGATTCCCGTATTTGTTCAAATTAAAGGAATTTCGTAACTACTCATGGATCCATGGTTCCATGAAAGAATAAACTACCTCTGAAACTCGACATATGTATCCACGAGGATTTTGCTGTTCTTTGTATAGTATCCAAATCATAGTAAATTTCAGTACCTAATATAGCAAATATTAATAATTCATAGCAAAACTATCTGGATTGGAGTAAATTTTATCCTACCTGTATTTTTTCTGTCAATTTAACTTTGCGCCTGAATGAGAAAAATGTTTGTTTTGGCTGAGTCCACTCTCGTATGGAACAATCCATATGACCTGTGCCTCGTTTAAGCTTATTGCAAAGAACCATAAATTGGCATAGCTTTAAGCTACCATTGAAATCAAAAAAAGGTACGCAAATGTTGCTTCAAAAAACTAAAACTCCAAGACGTAATATGTGCAAGAGACATAAATTATTCCTGACTAAAACAAGTAGTCAAAACTTTTGGCAGCCGAAAATTAAGTAAAAAAAAACAATAAAGACAACAGATATCCTTGTTTTCATAACACAAACAATTATAAACAAATTTCATTAAAATTCACAGAACTGTGGCCGAATTGAGCATGGCGACTTGACCCCGGATCCTTTAGATTGTGGTCGATACTATCAATGCACTTGGGGAAGGAATATTCTTCGACAATGTCCAAAAGGACTTCATTTCAATTGGGTGCTGAAAGTCTGTGATTGGCCGTATCAAGCTCAATGCAATGTAAGTATTCTTGAAGAGAATGCTTGAAAAACTGGAAGTGATATAGCATATCAAACTGCACTGGAAAATGAATTTAAATTATATGTGTTTGAAGTTGTAATAAAATTAATATATTTGATATTTTTGTAGAGTTTAGAGTGTTTTTATTTTTAGGAAATCTAAGTTTAAGTCACGAACAATATACATTTCAGCAATCTCGTAAGACGTGTTGAAAAGGCGACATTGTTGGGGTTAGACTCTTATACAATCTTTCGGTACTCAATGAAATATCTTTCCATTTTAGCATGTGTAAAAAAATCAAGTAATTTTTCTTAAACTTTCATCTTGACTTATTAAAATCTCCAATGAATTTTCGGAAATGAAATAGAAGTAATAAGAATTAATTCTAGCTTACTTTTCAATGAATTTTTATTGTCTTTTTGCTATTAAAAACTTAGGAGTTCTGTGTCTTTTAAATTAAATTTCACAATGATATTCCCTTTTAAAAAGTCGATGATTCCCACTGAGATTATTGGCCCAAGAAAATGCCGTTCAAAAATAAAACTGCCTTCATTTTATGAGAAAATACCTAATGAAACAATTCTGTTAGAACGATAAATTCAGGCTAAGATATTGACTTTAGGAATTAATTTATAAAAAATTTCGGCAGCAAGCAATTCATCAATTTTAAGTTAGCTCAATGACCATTATCAAAATACAAACTTGTGCTTGGTAATTCACTTAACAGAAGCAAGAACGTACAACCAACGCTTCCATTGAAATGTATGAGCAACTAATCACCGCCAGACATAAGCAGCAATAGAACGTGCTGTAAGCCATTATCAGAAACAGTTGCCAGATGCGGTTAATGCTGGTGCTCAGGACATGTGTCGGCAAAAGTTTCTTGTAGTGAGATTCGAAGAAGGCTGTGGATGAGACTAGCAAAATTCTGGCACGAGATAAATGCATGCATCTGATCGAGGTTTTATAAAAAATACACAACAAGGGGTAAACGTGAATTTAGAAACGAGATACGATTTTCAAAATGTCCCAAAGGAAGCTGAGCTTCCCTGCTACTAGTCATCTAGTTTTCGACAGGCTGAATTAACCGAACTGAACAATACTTCACGTTCATTGCAACGTTTCTGAGCTGAACCTGCATAAATTGTATGAACTTAAACTATGAGAATTTAAAGCCTTATCATCAATAAATCATTACGATTCCAGCAAAGTTATCAATGATATGTCGGTACAGCTCGAATTGATGAAGGTGTTCGATTGGCAAATGTGCAGTTTCGAAATGGGAGCTGGAATCCTCTTCATATTATGTACTAGTCATTAGCTAACCAGGGAAAGTAGACCTTCCTTTTCCGATTCCCTATTTTCACCATGATTTCAGGTCAGTCATCCCGAGTAGGGAGGATGTTATTTTTAATGTGTCTTGGGGTTAAAGTGAAAACAATGATGCTGTGGCGCTCGAAAGATGTTCCCCCCCTTTTCGGATGTCGTTTTGGGCTTGTAACTCTTTTGTTGTTAAAATCACGTAAAAGTGATATATGCACGACTTAAATTCTACGCAAGTTTGCCATATTAAACTTTCCTGTGGGAGTCATGGTTTCGGAGATATGGGGGTGTCCCACTTTTTTTGTTTCCAAGATGTAACCCAGAGGATTGAGGCTGCGACCCCAGAAACTTGGATTCAAGCTCACAGTAAGACATACTACACATTGCGTCAAAAATCTAGCTGCCTTCCAAAATGGTCCGCGAGTTTCGCAACGGGGGGGTTGGTCATCAAAAGCCGATTATTTGGCCTAAAAACGGATTTTTCCCGCGACTTTCTCCCATTTGGGATGGAATAGCTCCCGTTAATGTGCAGTGATTGTAACAATCAATACCGCAAACGGTTTGTGACAAAATTGTCTAAGAAAAGTACCCCAATGTGTTTCGCGTTTAACGTGCAATTAAAAAAATTGTGGCGCCCGAAAGTTCTTCTCTCATTTTTGGGTGTGGTTTTTGACTTGTAATTTTTTTATTATTGACATCACGTAAAAGTGATGTATTGATGACTTGCTAACAATTATATTCTACGTAAGTTTACCATGCATAACTTTTTTGTGGGAGCCACGGTTTCGGAGATATGAAGGTGTCCCACTTTCTTTTGATTTTAAGATGGAGCCCAGCGGCCATGAGTTGCGACCCAATGAAATTGAACTTAAGTCAACTATACGATTGCCCACGCATTGCAATAAAAATTGCTGTACCTTTTGAAAATACAACGTCAAACTTCTATTTGACTGGACTACAATACAAGTGCTGAGGGTCCGTTGAACTGTAATGGTAGAGTGAAGCTAATACCTCGTTTTTCTATATTCTCAACTGAGTAAGGATTTCAACGAATAGCTAATCCATAAAATATGGATAAAGCTTTCATAGCCTTATATGTAATTTTTTTCTCGCAGGAGGCGGGTTTTTGTTAGGTTCAGAAAAATTACTGTAGATTTTACTTTTTTACGTTCGAATATAGACTAACGGAATGAGTACAAAATACATGTGAACAACACGTTTATAGCGAGATTATATGTTTAGAAAAGCAAGTTGTTTCGAAAATATCATTGTTATACAAAACAAATGTTGAAGGCCGCTCACTCACCGAACACGGTTGCACCACTGGCTCAGTAACATAAAAGCGGTGGATGATAACTACGGGCGGACGTTGTATAACAGTACTGGGCCAAGACCCAAAAGCAGCACTGGACCAGTATTGGCATACAACGAACTTGTTACTCCGCCAGCAGTCAAATGCCTAAATGAAATTGGCGGCGACAAGAGTCATGGAAATTTTGAATGAAAATATCTTTCTCAATTGATATGCGAGTGATGTATCACCTTTGCCACCGAGTATTGAAGCCACGACGTCCATCACACAAAGCAACCATTGTAGCGTCGAAGCCATAGAGAAAGTTAAGAGTTCACATCCAAAACCACATTTGAACGCATTGGAACGCAAGCTATCAGCCGAGTATCGATGAGAAAGTGAGCGGGCCGCCGTCAGCGATTCTCCGTCGTACAGAAAAGTCGTGTGTTTTACGTGGAGGCCTGCCGTGTGGGCTTAACTCCACGGTCCGCGGTCGGACAACGGGCAGCTACCAAGCGGCTGCCATTGCCCTCCCACCACCACATTGAGAGTACCAGTTTGTCTACTGAGTGCAGGCTCAGTGACCTTACTGGTGGAAGCGAGGCCCACCTAATATAGGGGGTCCTCACCGCGACCGGAGGGAGTTTTGCTCCCTGGGCCCCGGTCCCCGTGGTACCAGATTGACCCCTGGTAAGGATTCGTGGGCGAGAGCCCCACGCTCAAGCCCACTTCGGTTGTGTCCGACTGCAGACACTGGACCGATCACCAACCTAAGGTACTCGGGGACGGCACTCCCCGAAAGCTGTGCTGGAATCTTCCAAGGACTTGGTGTTTCACCGTCGTACAAAGAACGGCAGTGTTGCCTGAGCAACGGCCGAGTGCTGCAAAATGGCACAACTCGTTGAGTGCTGGGTGAGCGTTGTCAATTGACGCTGGTCCAGCACTGGGGGAGCGCTGTAAAATGGCACTGGCGATCGGCACTCGTTGAGTGCTGGGTGAGAGTTGTAAATTGACGCAGGCCCAGCACTGGGGAAGTGTTGCAAATTGACACTGGGGCAGTACTGGGCCAGTACTCAGCCAGCAGTCACCCAGCACTGGGTCAGCTCTGGCAGCTGACCGTTGGCCGTTCGTTGTACACAAAGGCTTGGCCAACGCTTGGCATTGTGTCCACTGCTGGCAAACTCTGCTCGGGTCCTACAAAAGCGTTCGACGCGCGTTCCGAAATATGATTATAGAATTAAAACAAAAGTAGATATCAACATATTATTTAACAAAGTTGTTCATGAACGTATTATCTATCGAAACGTGTAAACAAAAATTTTTATCACTAGAATAATCTTTTAATCAAACATGTATGCATGCAAATAAATTAACTGATCATACTAGATACTACCCGAAATGCATTGAGAGCATGATGTAGCCGAGCATGCTAGAACTAAAGAAGATCAAAAATGTAATATGGAGATACGAGAGTCTGTTGCAGCTTGAATAGTACATTGGAAGGAGGAACGTGAAATATAAGCAAAATGCGCTGGAAAAGTATAAGAAGGCAATTTTTCCACTGGCCACCCTACGAAGAGATACCATTCGGCAATCCCGTCGGGTGTGTGGAAGAAGTCCTTCGGTATCCAATACAGGACTTCCATATTCCAATTATCACAAGAAAAAATTACACACCAGTGGCTGTTAAGACCGTACCATTCATTTTTAAAAATTGGATTGTTTCAAAGTAGCGATCGACATCGTATATTCTAAATTAGATTAATAAAGGGTTCACAAAATCACTGCCATTATTTTATTGTTATTTCTTACATCTTCCATATGCCAAAAATTTATAAGCTTATAGACTTTTCAAGTTGTCTTAAATACTAGAAACGTTGTTAGAGGATCAATGCAGAGATGCACATTTCTTAACCCGCAAAATAATTGAATCAGATTGCAGGAAACATTATTAAATATTATTAGATTTAATCTTTCTCTTAAGACCCGCAAAAAAAATTTGATTTATGCAAAACAAAAGCTTATACTGGCTGCGATTCACTTATCAACAATATCTTTCCGAAACTTAATCAACAAGCCAAAAATGCGTTGTTTTGATATAAATAATATCTTGTTTGTTCATACTACTTTAGATTTGATCAATAAATATGTTACTTCCGCTCGTATGAGATTATCTTAAGCGAATGTATAAACAACAACGGTTTCTTTGCGGGGAACTTTCCATTCATTGAAATATTTTGATATCCTTGTCGTAGATATACTCAGTTAGGCTTTTCTATTCATATGCAATATGGTTACTCAATTTCAACGAAAAGCAAATAATAATTAGAGAAATATCATTAATTGATAAATAAATCAGAATGGTATTTGTATTTCATCTTTTTTATAATATAAATGATTAAATGAGCACAGATAAAAAGATAGAGCAAGTGTATATACATATAAGATAATCAGCGTCAGATTAATTATCACATACGGTTTGAATTAATCTATTTTTTTCCTGGAGAGTGATATTTGATCAGTATGATTTTGGGTGGACACCAGTATACTTTCATATTTAAAGATTTCAAATTAAAATAATGTTGGGTAAGTTTCATGCCCTGGATCATTTTATTTTTGTTTCAAAGCTGATGCATATTTTTTATTGTAGGATATTTGCTGTTAGTTTATTTTACTGCAAGCTGTTTAGCTCAAGGATTTCCAGGCAAAGGGGTGAGTACGATAAAGTTTTGCATAGTTTTTTATTGCACGGTTAATCGGATCGACATTCTACAAGATACATATTGCTTCGAGGACATTGGGTACCAGTGAAAAATTCAGCATTATAAAAAAGTCCAACAAAGTGCCACGAACGCAAATTGCAGGAGTTAAAAACTAATGACGATTCCATCCCTTAGAAACAGATTTTGTTGTGGTTCACTGAAGAAATTTTTCTGAGATAATATCAAGACGAATCGCAATCTTGGTATATCACGTCCAAGGTGAAGCAGTGGTCAATTTTATTTAAGGGGTTACTCATGTCTTGAAGGAAGAAAATAAACAACTTTTTCAGAAAATGGTGTTTTGAAAACCAAAGATCTATTTTGTTTCAAATTTACACACATAAAAGTTTAGCATTTCAAAACGTCGTAAAAAAAATTCCAGATAAAAACATTGAAAATTGTTAATTTTCCTGCAGTTTTCCTCGTCCAACCTTTTTTTTGCGGTAGGCAGAATATTTCGGTGCAGGTTCATCTCAAATCAAAAATACATAACTTTTCTTATAGCTTATACCCTTGGCTCGTGCTTGAACGAAGGAATTGTAAAAAATGAAATTTAAAGTTTTGAAATGAGTTGGAATGAATTTTCGTCTCAATATTTTTTAGCATTTTTCCGATTCTCATCGTTTTTAAAATATTTTTTTCGTATAAAACAAAAACGAGTCTCTCGAATGAAAATCCCTTCAAGCAATTTCAGCAAAATCGCTTGATTTGTTCTCAAGAAATCGTGCGGTAGGCACGGAAAAGCAAAGTTTCGAGAAAATCGCGTTTAAAGTTTTTTTTACCGCGATTTAATGAATTAAAGTTATTTTTTAGTGACATAATTGAGGCGTCGATTCTAGGTCCATACAGTAATTCGTTTGCTTCATTCGCGATGTTCAGAGCATCCTTTTGATGTTGTGATGTTTTATGAAAAAGAAAGGAGCTGATTTTACGCGGTAGAACCGCGCTGTATGCGTACTATACGCTAGGTAAGGCAGAGCGCACGTACCGACCACGCGGTATTCAAATCTCTATAACTCCGGTAATGTTGCTCGGATTTACTTCAAAGTTGGTGTGAATATTCTTGAAGTACTATACTTTCATATAAAATTCGGTCGATTTTTTGAAAATGCAAGGCCTATATAACCCCTTAATGCGAACTGTTGCGCCATCGATTACTATGATAAGGGGGTGACTGGAGCTGTTTGTCCTTTTTGTGCGACAAATAGAATTTGATCACAGGCAAACGGTGACAATAATGCGACGATTGGCATTTTGCGTCGGACAAACTATGTTAGATTTTTGTTTAGTGACGTACTGGAATTACCGAAAATGGACAGATGTTCAAGAAGAAATGAAAGATTCTCTGAATGTAGATATCGAAAAACAATACAAACACAACTAGAGCAGGAATTTAGTGGACAATCACGATAGGATTTTTTTTAAACAAACACAAGACCTATTGAACTCCTTAAGCTGTAGTCCAGATATTTTTATTAGTAAATTAAAAATGGTATATCAACAATTTTCAGCAACAAAGATTCATGATAATATGGCTTTCGGTTTAACAGTGTTGTACAATACTCTTTTACAATTATTTTTTTGGATCATGTTTGAGAGTTTCATTTATAAACCGAAATCTATTTGCCAAAAGCTGTGTAAAAGAAATTGTGTTTTTTTGTCTTATAGCCATGCGCTGGACATGAATTCGGCGACCTTATTCCGGACACGACTGATTGTTCCTATTATTATCAATGTATGTCTGCAACCACTGTGCGAAGGCCATGTCCTTCTGGCTTGCATTTCAGTGCAAAGTTGAAGTTGTGTGATTTTCCATTAGAAGCAAAATGTGAATTTCCCGGAGGAACAGGTTCGACCACAACCTCACCAAATACAGTACCAACTCCAGGATCTACGACAGGGTCAAATCCACCGTCTACACAGACTGCTTCAATTCCGCCGACTACGCAGTCTACTACAGTGTCTAGTGCACCACCCCCAATATCAGGCGAAGGGGTGAGTACCATATATGATAAGGCATATGATAAAAACAAGGCTCCTTTGAATAATTACACATAATTTAATAAAAAGAATGCTCGAGACAGTTTGAATTAGCGTTCTACGGAACAGGTGGTCACATTAAGGTTCTCTTATTGCAATCTAAATTTAGTTTTGACTGTTATATAATCGAAGTCAGATTTTATTTACCATCAAGGATATATTGACTAATCAGTTTTTCTTGATTATAGCCTTGCGCCGGACATGAGTATGGCGATCTTATTCCGGATCCGACGAATTGTTCCTGGTTTTATCAATGTGTGACTGCAACCACTGTGCGAATCCTATGTCCTTCTGGCTTGCATTTCAGTGCAGCGTTGAAGCGTTGTGAATATCCATCAGTAGCCAATTGTACAGTGGACGGAGGAACAGGATCGACTACAACCCCGTCAATTACAGCGTCCACTCCACCTTCCATACCCACTGCTTCAACTCCGTCAACTACGCTGCCCACTACAGAGTCTATTGGACCACCGATAACAGGCGAAGGGGTGAGTACGATTATGTTATGCATCAATGTATACACACCAGACAAGTCTTACCTATGTACCTTGGTTATGCATATTACATAATTGCATGATCAACTTCATCGAAACTCCACAAGATACTAGTCAGTACGAAGAATAGGCATTGCCAGGATATCTGAAATTCAATATCTTCTCAAGAAACTGAACACGTTTTTCTAAATTTATTCTTCATACGATGGCCTAAGCTGCATTAACACATTTTTGCAGTGAATGGGAATCAAAAGTTTCCATTTATAAAAATTTAACTTTAAAACTAACGAAGGACTCTTCCAGATTTTATTTACAAGCAAGGATATATTGACTGATCGGTTTTTCTTGATTATAGCCATGTGCCGGACATCAGTACGGCGATCTTATTCCGGACCCGACTAATTGCTCCTGGTATTATCACTGTGTGTCTGCAGACGCTGCGCGTAGACCATGTCCTTCTGGCTTGCATTTCAGTGCAGCGTTGAAGCGATGTGAATATCCATCAGTAGCCAATTGTACAGTAGGCGGAGGAACAGGTTCGACCACAACCCCATCAATTACAGCGTCCACTCCACCGTCTATACCCACTGCTTCAACTCCGTCAACTACGCAGCCCACAACAGTGTCTAGTGCACCACCCCCAATATCAGGCGAAGGGGTAAGTACGATTAAGTTATGCATCAAGGTTGGTATATATACCTTGACCCATAAATCTTGTCTGTATACCTTGGATATGCATATTATATTATTGCATGATCAATTTCTCAATTAAAGTTCGACAAGATGCTAGAAAATACGAAGAATATTGCTATAAGGACATTTGTTTTCAGTGAAAAATTGAGAATTATAGAGAAGTCCAAGATATTATCAATCAGCCAAATCGTAGGTCATATAAAATATGATGATCTCATAGTTTCCAAGGAGATTTTGTTGCGGTATATTCAAGAGTTTATTCACAAAATAATATCAAATCTATTCGAAAACTATGCAAATTACTTTCAAGCGGAACCATGTAAAAACATATATCCAGAAGTCGATTTTAGATAAGATGCTTCCAGAATATCTAAAATTTAATGTTCTCTCTAGGCATAATTCGCAGTTTTCTTACCACATGTTCACGCAAACATGGAAATGTTCGCGCAAACATCATACGATGTCAGACCTAAGTAAATTCCAAAATAATTGAATTTTGTATTTTTACGAAAGACACAGCTTTATAAAATATTCTCAAAATTTTGGATCACTTTCCTACCTTTGATAATATCATAAGATTGATATTGCATTGGAAGTCCTTTAATGACTTAAAAGTTTATATTATTTTAATGAAAATTTCTGGTTCCCATTCTCTACAGAAGTACAGAAACCTTCAAAGTCACCAATATCGGTATCAATGGTTAATTGCCGAGAACCTTAGAGAATTCTAAACGTCTTCAAGGTTTCTTGGATGAGTATCTGGTTTATTCTGAACGTAACGCTTCCAAATTTCCAAATTTTTCTAGAAAGGTCAATCAAGATCCTTCCAGAGTACACCGGAATATCTTTTTAACGAATAATAAGAAACATCTCGATTAACTATAAAACAAGAAGTATTGAGAAACACGAATCAATCTAGGAGCGAAACGACTGAAACATGATAATCTGACTAAGTGTACATAGGATAATAAAAGAGTGACAAACAGAAATTAGTACCCGAAAAGGGGATATTATCTTTCTAGCGCTACATATTTTCTGTTTTCCTTAAATGTGCCTGCCCACTAAACTGTTCCGCGAGTTTTCGCACCGCACCCGCAAACCATTCATTTGACTTTAAAATGCATTTTTCACACGACTTTTCCCTTCCTTGCGATGCAATAACTCCAGAAAATGCACAGTGATTAAAACAATCTATACCGCAAACGACTTGTGACCAAATTGTCTTAAAAAAGATTCCAAACGTGTTTCGCGGTAAACGTAAAAATAGAGAAGCTCGAAAGACGATCTCTCCTTTTTGGGTGTCATTTTTGGCGTGCAACTCTTTTATTAATGATACCACGTAAAAGTGATGTATGTGCAAGTTACTACAGATTTGCTTCTAATACACAACTGTCTTGTGGGAGTCATGGTTTCTGAGATATCAAGGTGTTCCACTTTTTTTTGTGTTTTTAAGATGGAGCCCAGAGAATTAGAGGTGCGACCCAAGAATATTGAATTTAAGCTTACTATGAAATTTGCCATTAACTGTGATAAAAATCTGTCTGCCAGCCCTAAATGTACGGTTAAACTATCATTAGATTGGACTAATAGTCGAATAAAATCGAGTGTAAAGAGTACAGATTAAATTTGATACGCGAAAAGAAGCGTTGTATATTTATAGAATCAGACAAATAAATAAGTACAAATAGTGTCTTAGCCTATAGTGATAGTGTAAAGCAGTAAACAATAAAGTGTGAGATTGAATAGAAAGTGTGAACCTATAAGGGATCGCGAACTTACAACAATAATATTAATTTTCAATTCGTTCTACGCTTAGCATTTATTTTTGTAGAGAATGGGAACCAGAAGTTTTCATTAAAATAATATAAACTCTTAAGTCATCAAAGGACTACGAAGCAAAGCAGCTATTTAAACTTATTTCACATTTTTTCATGTTTTCATAGTTTTTCACTTAAAATTGTAGCAGCAGAAACTTTTTTTAGTTGGTATTTTTTGAGTCATCCTTGGGTGCAAACAGTAATTGAACCGATATACTCTCTGCGGCAGGAGAACTTTCAAGTGTATAATCAGGAAAATATTTTTATGTTTTATGAGGCCATATGACAAAAATACGGCTTCTACGAATCACCACATATAATTTAATATAATGAATAAAAAAATAAAGAAGTTTTAGCCAGCCTGCAGTGAAAGTTGTTCAATCTATAATTTCTACGGAAGAGTAGGTCACATTATAAACAAGCCGTGAGGTGCGACCCATGAGGTCCACACGGTCAACTTCCCAGTAATATCTACATAGATATTAAAAATATTAAACACAATAATAGTTATGGAAATAATACTACTTCAAATAATAAAAATGTACCTCTCATAAAAGTTATTGGAATGATTTAATATTAATCGTAACATCTACGCGAGCATCAATTGATTACGAAAGGATTTTGGTGCATTGGTTTGATTGATTATTCACGCGGATCAATCGGAGGGGGGACAGGTTACCAAGCAGTTTTTTTAATTAAAGTTAAAACATGGTGCTGCGAAGACTATTGAAAATCTGCTCAAATTTTGCAAATATTATTAAACTTTGATTTACCATACAACAATGTCTTTAGAATAAGAGATTTAAAGTATAATGATTCGAATGAACCCTTTTTACATGGTGACTTTGAATGATTTTATATTTTTAATTTAATTTTTTTTGTAATCATGAGAAAAGTTATTGCTTAATTCTCTACAAAAATTGATAAAAGTTTACAAATTCTATAAACATTTATTATTACGATGTGCAAATCAGGTTAAAAATGATTTTTTTTATGAAAAAAACACTACTTTTCCAATTTTTTTTTAATAAATCAAAAAAACAATTTAACGATTTTTTTAAAATTTAAGAACATCATAAAAATGATAATACGCGTTGATTGACACCTTAAGGATGGAAAAATTATATTTGGTTCTCGAGATATAATGAATGACGTAAATGACCTCGAACGTTTAATGATTTTTTATTTTTTATTTAATTTTTTTCGTAATCATGAAAAAAACTTTTGCTGGTTTTTTCACAAAAACTATTTGGAGTATATAAATTATATAAACATTGATTACTTAGGTTTGAAAATCAGGTTAAAAATTTTGTGTTTTTGAAAAAAAAACCTAATTTTTTGCTCTCTTTTTAAAAAAATAAAAAAACGGCTCGAAGAATTTTTGTAAAAATTTGATAGAATCACATAAATGTTAATACGCGTCGATTGACACCTTGTTCAAAAAAATCGTACGTTTGGTTCGTGAGATATAGCGCATAACATGGTTGACCTTCAAGGGGTGAAAACAGCAAACCCCCCCGACCGAAGTTTTCCAAAAACTAATCAACTCTTAAGATTGCAAAGACGCTTCGATTGACACCTTAACAAAGTCGATACGACTTTGTTTACGTGAGTTATGCTCGTAGAAAAACTGCCTGCGAACGCAAGTACGTACGTACGTACGTACATACACACACATACATACTTCTTTCTAAAAACACTTTATATATACTCTATAGACCTCAAAACGTGAAGAAAAGTTGAAAATTTCAATTTCGATTTTCGAGGCGATTACAAGAACTTCCCATATACTGGGAAGTTAAAAAATAAAGGTTCTCCCATTGCAATCTAGGTTTAGTTTTGATTGTTTTATAATTTAAATCAGATTTCATATACAAGCAAGGATATTTAGACTGATTGCTTTTTCTTGATTATAGCCATGCGCCGGACATGAGTATGGCGATCTTATTCCAGACCCGACGAATTGCTCCTGGTTTTACCAATGTGTAACTGCAACCACTGTGCGAATGCAATGTCCTTCTGGCTTGCATTTCAGTGTAACGTTGAAGCGTTGTGAATATCCATCGGTAGCCAATTGTACAGTAGGCGGAGGAACAGGTTCGACCACAACCCCATCAATTACAGCGTCCACTCCACCTTCCATACCCACTGCTTCAACTCCGCCAACTACGCAGCCCACTACGGAGTCTAGTGGACCCCCAATATCAGGCGAAGGGGTGAGTACGATTTATTTATTTTATTTTATTTATTCAAGCACATTTTACAGAGTTTAACTCCAATTACAAAATGTATAAGAAAAAAAAACAAAGTAAATAAAAATCATAAAAAGAAATTAGATGATTAAGTAAAAAAGTGAAATAAATCCATTAGCTGAATATTCCATTTGCTAAGTTACGCTTAAATGATGCAAGAGAAGGTGGAAAAGGACCAAGTTGTAGACTATTATAAGTTCGTGGTAAACGGAGTAATGTAGAATTGAAGTAAACTTCAGTTCTAGCAAATGGTAAGGCAAAATTATTCGGTACACGAGATGGTCTGGAGCATTGCCTCAACGAAATAAGGTTGGATATATCTATTTCAATGTAGCCGTGACACAACTTATAGAGAAGGCAAAGATCAAGATATATCCTTCTAGAAGCCAATGGAGAAATATGAAGAAACAGAAGACGTTCATTGTAAGGCAAATAAGGGATTTTAAATTTACAAAAGAGAAAGCGTGTAAACTTACGCTGAACAGATTCAAGTAGGGCAATTAAATAAACATAATGAGGTGACCAAATTTGAGAAGAATATTCGAGTAGTGAACGTACGATACTCAGAAATAATTGCACCGCAGAATGAGGATTAGAAAATATCCGGCAATGCCTCAATACAAAACCCGAAAGCTTTGAAGCCCTGGTAACAACACTGAAAATGTGAGCATCAAACTTCAGTTTAGCATCAAAGATTATCCCCAGGTCCTTCACTTGATCAACCACATTCAATATAATGGAGTCAATTGAGTAATCAAAGGAAGTGGGCGTAGACTTAAGGGAAAAGGACATTGCATGACACTTAGGAATATTAAGGAAGAGAGAGTTTGCTTCACACCAAGAACAGAGAGTGATTAAATCCTTTTGAAGAGCTTTGCAGTCGTCAAGAGATCTAATCACTCTAAATAACTTGAGATCATCAGCATGAAGAAGGCAGGAAGAGTCAAACTGAGAAGGAAGATCATTAATGAAGAGAATGAATAGTAAAGGTCCAAGAATGGAACCTTGAGGGACACCAGATCGGGGATAGAATGGAGCGGAATAGCTACCACAAACGGAAACACGACAGGCTCTATAGGACAAGTAGGAAGATATCCATAATAGAAGGGAACCAGAAACCCCAAACAACTCAAGCTTACGACATAGTATCGAATGGTCAACAGTGTCGAAAGATTTAGAAAAATCCGTGTATATGGCATCAACCTGAAGATGATTATCAAGAGCGACAGCAATAGAATTAGGCATGACAAGTAGGTTGTAGGTCGTGGAGTGGTTCGGAAGGAAGCCATGTTGCCGCGGAACTATAAAATGACCCAGGGCAGTGTAGAGACATGAATGGACAATACGCTCAAGGATTTTAGGAAAAGCAGAGAGACGGGATATGGGACGATAGTTTGTAACGGAAGAAGTATCACCAGATTTAAGAACAGGTAAAATATAAGCCATCCTCCTACATTGAGGGAAAGTACCAGTAGATAAGCTCAGATTAAATATGAAGGAAAGAGGAAAACACAGAGAAGATGATAATGATTTAATGAAAAAATTTGGAATGCCGTCAGGACCAGCACCAACATTGGAGTCTAAGGAGTCAATAACAGTGCTTATTAAGAGATGATCAACTGTAATTGAAGAGATCACTTCATTGGGAGAGGCTGCTTCGGGAATGAAGGGGGCAGGGACACTAGAAGAAAAAGTTGACGAGAAGTAAAAAGCAAACAGATCATTGATGCTAACAGCAGAGGAGGCAACGGAATCATTCCAGTGGACCGTATTAGGAATAGACGAGGAAGACCTTAAAGATCTTATATAGGACCAGAAAGGCTTGGTCTGATTGAAGATGAACGAGTCTTCAATGGAAAAATGGTAAGTACGAACAGCTCGACGACTTTCCATCTTAGCGCAGGACCGAAGCCTTCGAAACTCGAGTTGCGTTTCAAGTGAGTTAGACCTTTTCATCTTTTGGTGAGCCCTGTCTTTAAGCATTGAGAGCCGTAATAGTGAGCCATGGAGGATCCGTTCTTCTAGAAGAACGACGACGAAGGATGAACTGGGCGATCAGATTGGAAAGCAGTTGGTAAAATTTGTTTACTGATTCCTCACAATTGAGATTGGAGAAAAAAATTTTGTTATTATGTTATGCATTAAGGTATACACACCAGACAAGTCTTGTCTATGTACCTTAGTTATACATATTACATTATTGCATGATCAATTTCATCAAAATTCCACAAGATACTAGTCAGTACGAAAAATAGGCATTGCCAGGATATCTGAAATTCAATATCTTCTCAAGAAACTGAACACGTTTTTTTAAATTTATTCTTCATACGATGGCCTAAGCTGCACGAACACATAATTGTAGTGAATTGGAATCCAAAGTTTTCATTTATGAAATTATAAACTTTTAAACTAACGAAGGACTCTTCCAGTTTTTTTTTAAGAAGCAAGGATATATTGAATGAATAATTTTTCTTGATTATAGCCATGTGCCGGACATCAGTACGGCGATCTTATTCCGGACCCGACTAATTGCTCCTGGTATTATCACTGTGTGTCTGCAGACGCTGCGCGTAGACCATGTCCTTCTGGTTTGCATTTCAGTGCAACGTTGAAACGTTGTGAATATCCATCAGTAGCCAATTGTACAGTGGGCGGAGGAACAGGATCGACTACAACCCCGTCAGTTACAGCGTCCACTCCACCGTCTATACCCACTGCACCAACTCCATCAACTACGCAGCCCACAACAGTGTCTAGTGCACCACCCCCAATATCAGGCGAAGGGGTAAGTACGATAAAATTATGCATAAAGTTATATACACCAGACAAGTCCAGTCTTTATATCTTTGCTATGCATTTATGTTATGGCATCCAAATTTCATTCACAAGATCCTAGATATCACGAAGAATATTACAATAAGGACATTTGTTGCCAGTGAAACTTTGAGAATCATAAAAGCAGTTTCATAAAGTGCGAACCTTACAAATCACAGGGAGTATAAAAAATGATGATTTCATAAGTTAAATGCAGATTTTCTTGTAGAGAGTTTTTTTTTTGATTAATATCAAATCGGCGCAAATATAAAACATATTCAAGCTGAGCCATGTATACTCGGTAGTCAATGTTATGTAAGGAACTTCTAGAATATTTTAAATTCAAATTTTTTTCAAGCAATTGTATACGTTTTTCTAAACGTATTCGTCATGAGATGGCCTAAGCTGCCCTATCACATTTTTGTAGTTAATTGGAATCAGAAGTTTTCATTAATAAAAATATAAACTATTAAACCAACAAAGACCTTTTTCAGATTTTATTTAGAAGCAAGGATATATTGACTGATCGTTTTTTTCTTGGTTATAGCCTTGCGCTGGACATGAGTATGGCGATCTTATTCCGGACCCGACGAATTGCTCCTGGTTTTATCAATGTGTGACTGCAACCACTGTGCGAATGCCATGTCCTTCTGGCTTGCATTTTAGTGCAACGTTGAAGCGTTGTGAATATCCATTAATAGCAAAATGTGAATTTCCCGGAGGATCTGGTACGACAACAACGCCTATCACTACCACCCCAACGACTACTACACTAAATCCAATTGAACCGCCGTGCACATCCATGGATACCGAAATTTTACCATTCCCAAATGACTGTACCAAGTACATATACTGTTTAATGGGTACTCCATTGGTTGCTCAATGCCGAAAGGATTATTACTATAGTGCTGCAAATAAAGCGTGTATTGCCGCTGACAAATGTCCCCAACAATTTTGAGAAGAAGAAAAATCAGTTGAAAATATTTGGCAATATTAAATTTCATTGACTAATCCGAATGCATTTGTTTTATTTCTTATATATATATATATATATTTTGAATGTGTTGTATATTTCAATTCACATCTTTCTTCCAATACATTTTGGTTCGGTTTTCAATGAATTCATAACAGAATTTAGAATTGAGATGCTTTTGGGATACATGGAAATCAATTCAAATTATTTAAATGTTCAAGAAGTTTGAAGAGACAATATACTATGTATAATTTATACTATAATTAAACTGAAGAGTGGTCGAAATTTTTAATCTGCATTAAATTTAAAGGAAATGTGCTTGACACTTATTTCGGAACCAATTAATACAAAAATAGCATTTCTAGAATTTTTTGTTCTTTCTATCTTTGTTTGCATCACACAGAAATTGCTGTTTCATGAAACTTAGCATATTGGCAACTTAAATCCTGGGATCCAGGATATTTTTATTATGGAATATACAATGGTTTCTACAGGAATTAAAAAAAATATCCTTTCATCCTGCAGCAGTCACGTAAAAAGGCGCGTACATGTTATCAATATGCAATTGTAATATATAAATTTTCAAGCGTGTAACTATTGAAATTATTTTGTAAGTAGCCCCTGAAATTAAATAAAGTGAATTACCTATATTTCAACAGAAAAACAATTCAAAAATAGTAGGTCAAAAACGAATTGAATTTCAGCTTTGACTACGAAAAAATTCGTTTCTTTTAGTTCAAGCTCGTTTTCTAGAAAGATAGTTTCTTTTGGCGTTTTTTCTGAAGGACATTTGCTAGCTGTCGTAAATATTTCTTCTAGTTTTTTTGATTGTTTATCGAATTTATTATGTACCAATTGATTGAAGCTACATTCAAAATATAGTAGAAAAATCTGCAAGATGCCAACGCCTGATGTTTCTTGCATTATTGAAGGAAGGACTAAATCAGTATGCGTAATGCGTAAGATTTGATACGGGTGGCAAGATCCTTTGAACGCATTAAATATTGGCACACGGTCATTTTGCAATTTGCATTTGTTACAAATGGGCTTCCTACTTCTTTTCATAAAGTTTTGGGCAGTAAGGTAATTTTTATTTTGCTTAAATTAGTTTAAATCTTGATTTCAACAAAGTTTGTTGCTGTGCGGTATGCGCTGAACATCTGAAATATTTTTAGTAATGCAAAATGAGCTCATATTTAATGTGTTCAAGTAAATTGACGCTTTTTTTTAGCGAGGATTTGACTCGACAAGTGCAATTCATCCACATTTTTGTGATACATGCTACATACAGATTTTCCGGGAAGAAATTTCACTCGTTTGGTGGTGGTAAAACTATTGAAGGTACTTTCTACAGTTGAAGAAATTAGCTGACCTAAAAATTTCTGAACGAAAAAAGTATGAAATGCCTAAGACCTAAGTTGTCAGATATTCGATACTTTTCTTCTAATTTTGAAGAGCAATGTTTAAATGTCCTTAAATTTTCTCTAGGAATGTGTCCAGGCATATGAGATTATTGATTGCACCTCATTAACGCATTTGGTCAGTTTGTTGATATTCAGTCTTTTCTTCAAGTTAAAGTAAAGAAGCATCAATCTTTCTTGCCAGGTCCACTGAATCTTAGGAAAATTTCAGGAACGGATTCGATCTTGTGTTATACATTTAAGAAATTTTCTTTAATAGTCTTATCCCGATTGATTCAATGTTAATGCATACAAGTTTGCATTGATATTGAATATAGAATGATAAATCTAATAGATATTTTTCTGCAGCTTAATCTTTTATTTTCATTAAATTTCGACTCAGAAAAATGTCTTACTAAAGATCTTTTAAAAGGATCAAAATCTAAATTATAAAACCTATGCACCTTGATAGAAAAAATGCCAATGTCCAACATCGGTTGTTTGGAGTTGAACTCTCTATGATATGGAAAACGTCGTACTAGGCTTAAAAAATGAGAAATATCCTGGCATTTATTCCAAATAAGAACAAAAATTGTTTTCCATAGTCCTAAGTGTGTGTATATTTTCCAGTAAACAGGCCAAATATTGATGCAAATCTCAAGCTTCTCAAACATCCAAAAATAGTCCTTTTGCTATCACGGCACATCTTTATTTTCCGATTAATAAATTTTAGGGCTAAGTAAAGATAATACGCGATATAATGTCACCAGATTATGAAGATAGATTCCATTACTTGAAAAGGACCAAAGACATCATTATTTCCTATGATAACCCTAAATTGTTCATGCAAAACAGTTTCATAGTTTTAGAGTATCTTTACAGCTCTCTGTATTTTTTACAATAAATAAACAAGGACAATTTGAATAAATTGTGGCGGACGAGTTAACTATTGATTGCTATCATTAAGAATGGGGATAAAAATGGGGATACAAATGAAGATAAAAATGGGGTTTGGCTGGTTATTTACTGTTTATTGTTTTTATTTCAAGTTAAAACTATACTTTCAAGCGAAAACTAAACCAACAAGCCGCTAGGTGCGACTTTTCAACTTCCCAGTAATATCTACATAAACATCAACAACCTTAAAACAATGAGAGGTATTCATAGCAGTAACAGGAATGAGTTAATATGAATCATATCGTCTACGGGAGGGTCCATTGATTACGTAAGGTTTTTGGTCGATGAATATTCACGCGGATCAATTGGTGGGGGCCTTTTTGATCTTGAAAATTTTTGTTGGTTTTCAAAATTTAAGCAGTTTTTTTTAATTAAAAGACTATAAAAACTTTTAAAAAGCCGCTCAATTATGCAAATATTTTAAAACTTTGAATTTACAACATTTTTTTTAGAATAAAGGATATAAAGTAATAGCATTCGTATGAACTCTCTTTACATGGTAACTTTGAATGATTTTTTTATTTTTAATTTAGTTTTTTTCATAATCATGGAAGAAAATTTTGCCGGTGTCTCTTCAAAAACTAATGAGAATGTATAAATTTTATAAACTGGTATCACTGTGCGGTGCAAATCAGGTTAAAAAATATTTTTTTTTTTTTCGCATTTTCTTCTATTAAATTGAAAAAACGGCTGAAACGAATTTTTATATTGTTGAAAACTTCACAAAGATGTTAATACACGTCAACTGACACCTTAATGATCCAAATATTATATCTGGTTCGTGAGATATAGTGAATGATAAAAATGACCTTGAAAATCTTGATGAGTTTTAATGATTTTTAACTTCCCAGTATATGGGAAGTTCTTGTAATCGCCTCGAAAATCGAAATTGAAATTTTCAACTTTTCTTTACGTTTTGAGGTCTATAGAGTATATATAAAGTGTTTTTAGAAAGGGAGATGTATGTGTGTGTGTGTGTACGTACGTACGTACGTTCGTGGACACTTTTTTCTACGAGCATAACTCACGTAAACAAAGTCGTATCGACTTCGTTGAGGTTTCAATCGAAGCGTCTTTACAATCTTAAGAGCTGATTAGTTTTTGGGATACTTCGGTCGAGGGGTTCGCTGTTTTGCCCGTTTGAAGGTCATTTCTGTCAGGCGCTATATCTCGCGAACCAAACACACGATTTTTTTAAACAAGGTGTCAATCGACGCGTATTGACGTTTGTGTTATTCTGTCAAATTTTTAAAAAAAGCTTTGGAACGGTTTTCAAATTTTTTAGTAAAAAGTGCAAAAAATTAGGGTTTTTTTCAAAAACAATAAATTTTTAACCTTATTGTCAAGTCTTAGTAATCAATGTTTATAAAATTTATGTACTCCAAACAATGTATGCAAAAACTACATCAAAACTTTTTCTCATGATTACGTAAAAAAATAAATTAAAAATAAAAAATTATTAAAAGTCATCATGATTTTCAAGGTCATTTTCATCATTCACTATATCTCACGAACCAGATATAATATTTGCATCATTAAGGTGTCAGTTGACGTGTATTAACATCTTTGTGAAGTTTTTAACATTATAAAAATTCGGTTTAGCCGTTTTTTTAATTTAATAGAAGAAAATGCGAAAAATTATGGTTTTTTTCATAGAAAATATTTTTTTACTTGATTTGCACAGCACAGTGATCCAGTTTATAAAATTTATACATTATTATCAGTTTTTGGAGAGAAACCGGCAAAATTTTATTCCATAATTATGAAAAAGCTAAATTAAAAATAAAAAAATCATTCAAAGTTACCATGTAAAGAGGGTTCATACGAGTGCTATTACTTTATATCTTTTATTCTAAAAAAAATGTTGTAAATTAAATCAAAGTTTTAAGATATTTGCATAAATTGAGCAGATTTTTAATAGTTTTTATAGTCTTTTAATTAAAAAAAAATTGCTTAAATTTTGAAAACCAACAAAAATTTTCAACACCAAAAACCGATTGATCCGCGTGAATATTCAATCTGTCCTCATCGACCAAAATATAATCAATGGACCCTCCCGTAGACGATGTGATTCATATTAACTCATTCCTGTGACTATTACCTCTTATTATTGTAACGTTGATGATGTTTATGTAGATATTACTGGGAAGTTGACCGTGTGGACCTCAAGGGTCGCACCTCGCGGCTTGTTTATTTTTTATTTAATTTTTCACGTAATCTTGGGGAAAAGTTTTGATGGTGTTTTTACAAACATTGTTTGCAATATATAAATTTTATAATTATTGATTACTATTGTTCGCAAATCAGCTTAAAAATTTATTGTTTATGAAAAAAACCTAATTTTTTGCAGTTTTTTTTCTTAAATTAAAAAAACGGCTCCAAAGATTTTTGAAAAAATGCGACAGATTTACAAAAATATTAATACGCGTCAATGACACATAAACGATGCAAATCCTATGTTTAATTCGCGAGATATAACGCATGGCAGAAATGACCTTGAAGAGCATGATGACTGTTAATGATTTTTTATTTTTTATTTGACTTTTTTTGTAATCATGAGTAAAAATTTTGATGACATTTTTATAAAAACTGTTTGGAGTATGTAAATTATATAAACTTTGATTACTTGGACTTGACAATAAGGTTAAAAATTTATTGTTTTTCAAAAAAAAACACAATTTTTTGCACTTTTTTTTAAAAATTAAAAAACACCTCCAACGATTTTTTTTAAAACTTGATAGAATCACATAAATGTTAATACGCATCGATTGACATCTTGATCAAGGAAATCGTATGTTTGGTTCGCGAGAAAGGGGCAAAACAGCAAACCCCCCCCCCCCCCGACCGAAGTTTCTCAAAAACTAATCAGCTCTTAAGATTGCAAAGACGCTTCGATTGACACCTTAACGAAGTCGATACGACTTTGTTTACGTAAGTTACGCTCTTTGAAAAAACTGTCCACGAACGCACACACGTACGTACGGACGTACGTACGGACGTACGTACGTACATACACACACACACACACATACATACTTCTTTCTAAAAACACTTAAAATATACTCGTAAGACCTCAAAACGTAAAGATATGTTGAAAATTTCATGTTCGATATTCGAGTCGATTACAAGAACTTCCCATATACTGGGAAGTTAAAAATAAAATGAAGTGCCAATCCTGCAGTTTAAAAACTGTGTATTTCGATATACCTTTCTGATGATCGTAAAACAACCTTCTATTTTGCCAGCAATAATAATTTGTTATAGTGACTAAACAAGTTGAAATCTTGCTGTTTGAACTTGTTGTTCGACATTTTCAGTGGACTATTACACTCAATTTGAATATTTGACCAGAAAATTTAAAACTTCGATCAATATATTAGTAAATAATGAGAAAATTAAATGCTCAAAGAAAATTCTCCAATGTATTTTTTATCCCATCCACGCTACTTGAAAATTGTCTATTTTTAATTTCAACTCCATTTATAGTTTTGAGTCGATTTTATCTCTTTAAACCCACGTTGACTGTAACATCAGCACATTCCTTCATCCATTCGAATGGGAAAAATCCTTACTGAAAAGTCCATTCCTAGGCGAGCTGCTTAACTTGAAATGTCCGTAATTTCTTTCGTCGTGTATGTTTGTGTGTCGAAAAAAAAATAATAGAACGAATTCCATTTTCCTATTTTCTTCCCCTATTCCATCATCCACTATCCTTTTTAAGGCAATCCTATGAAAATATCGACTGTTTTTCGCCTTCTATTGTTTTATGTAGTGCTATTTTCAAGTTCGGTCTCTTTTCTTTGCTGGCTTTTTTTTCAAAACAAATAAGCCCCCGTCTAAATAAATCAAAATTTCTGAGCTATGACGATTTTGAAGATATTTGAAAGTTCACCAAAAACTAATTCAAAAAAAATCTAATGCACATTCATGTTGTATGATTTTGTTTAATTCTGCGAAAATAATTCAAATCGAGTCTACGGTTAAGGTGCACTTCAATACGACTAGGTCTATTTTTATGCTTTATTCGTGTTTTTTAAGAGAAGAAATGATTAGAACTAATTGAAATTGATAGGCTATTTTATTCATATTTTGAACTACATCTCATAATTTTTTCAAGTGATTATCATCAAAATTCACAAGATTAGAAGCTGTTCTTCATGGAGGCCCGTCGTCCGAGTTTCTCATTATCACGCATGCTGGATGCCACAATTTTAATGTGAAAGAAATCCAAGCAAATTTTTCATATTATCTATATGTATGATTCCTCGATGAACCAGATTTTGAGTGGAAATTTTGAAAATTAAAAATTTGTGATGCGTTTCAAAAAAAAAAGTTGGACATTTTATAATTTCTTTCGTGCTTTTGTCATAAAAAAGCGACTTTAAATCGAAATAGTTTAACCTTGTTTTAGGTTCTATATGCAAATTTAATAGGGATTTAGAAATTTTTTTTTTGAAGATAGGTCAGAAATTCCTTGAGATACAATGCACAAAAGTCGCAAAAAGCGCGTCTCCAGAAAAACGCATTTAAAAACAAATTACCAAAAAATGAACATTGACGTGACTTGTGTATTACTTCTTTATACACAGGGAATAAAATATAAAATACATCTTCTTGTTTGAAATACATGCCCCCAATACATACAAAGTAAGATAGATTCATAGAAAGATAGCTGTGTGGTCCCGCCCAGCTTGTTTGCGATCGATCCATTCAATAAACCGTGCGGTATACTCGAGCGCGCTTCCTTTATTATCCCGTAAATATAAGAAGGATTTCGAATATCGGCCTTAACCTTTCGATTTCTGCAATAAAAAAAGTCGATTTTTTTAACCGTCTAATATGATTTCCCCCTTAAGGCAGATACATCAAATGCCATGAAAGGGTGGCATCTTAAAAAATAACGCATAATCATCAAAATCTGTTCGCTTTCCACGCTCATGATTTATGTTACTTTAATATTATAATTTTATCAGATATCATCTTATGTAAGGTTTCATTGAATAATTTTTCTCGTAAAATAATAAATAAATAAAACATAATATGTATCTATATATTATTTTATATATAAAATAAATTTGCGTCTTTCAAATTTTAATTTACGTTTAAAATTTTATATTCTGTGATTCTAAAAGTGCTAAAAAAAATATGGACTCTGTGGGTGATAATGTTTATCACACGTTCGAGTTTTTTCGGTCTTCATCTTAAAATTACATATTTTCATTGCGTAAAAGAGAAGACCCATATCTGGTTTTAAAACCTAAAACTCTTATTTGCCTCCCGTTTATTTTTTACCAACTTGAATTGATCAGGCGCTGTATTTATTTTTGAAGATCCAGCAAATAAAAGTTTTTCTCTATAATATTCCATAATAAATCGAAACTTGAAAACCAATTATTGTTCAAATTTCTATCGGTGTTGTAAATTGGTGTGGACAACATGTTTACATTACCATACAAACCGTTGCGTTAATTTATTAACCAAAATCGATTATATATGCTCCTTCAACAATAATACATACATTAGTAAAGATTTGAACCTCCTAGTCTAGCCGACAACTTTCGCCTACTAGTGTGCTTTTTGGTTAGCAACTTACTAACACTAATCTGGAAGTAAATGAACCTCCATCAATGTGCAAGCATGGTGTTAGTAAGTTGCTAACCAAAAAGCACACTAGTAGGCGAAAGTTGTAGGCTAGACGAGGAGGTTCAAATCTTTACTAATGTATACAATAGCGACGTAGGCACATACGAACTAAAAATTGACAGTCATTATACTTCGCGGATACAAATAATTATAAAAATTAGTTGAAGTGTGATGAACGGATGGTAAATGACAGCACCTGAAGAGGCTGCCGTCCGTCACTCCGAAACCACACTTCCCATTTCATTAATAATAGATACATTTCAGTACATGTTGAATTTTTCAAAAAATTGAAAGTACATTTTAGCCTTCGGTTGTTTTTGGCGGGAGTGCTTAAAATCTTGCCTAACTTTTTTAATAATAAAATATTTTTGTCTATTGATTTGGACAGAAAACCTAGAGAAAACGTTTCGAGTCGACCCCAAGCTGGATTCGTTAATGCGAAGCAAAACATACGCATAAGCTGTAAAACTGTCCGAACTGATGATATTTCGCTCTGCACAATCAAAACCCTGCCAAGATTCCAATTTACTTAATGTTAGTTGAATCTTCGTTAACCTTGGCAACATAACAATCCCGGCCCATTTTTTTTCAAATATGTTTTTTTTAAATAAATTTGGAGCATCTAATCTCATATGAAGTTCGGTGAAGTCCTCAGCGTTTGTTAATTACAAGCGTATTAAGGAATAGAATGCTGAATTCTTTCATTCCAAAAATGTAACAGTGCACTTTATGATTTCCTTAGTTCAAGGCCATAAAATAATAGCTCAACCGTCACCACTTTTCCACAATAAAATCTCAATCTAGACACTCCTTAAAACCCCAAACCAGACTTTTCAGCGCCTAGCTTTGCTACCTGAAATCTGCCGAGATTAACGACAGACCAGCTAGGAATTCCAGGGACATGTGACATCGGATCCTTTTAAACCTTTCTTATGGAACGGTTCGTGGCCTAGCTAGAGGAGGTTAGCAGTGAACCGACGTGAAAAAGGTCAAGGGTTTAGTAAAGGGTAAACTGAAATTAAGCTTCAGGAAAAACTTTCTGGAACGTAAAAACTAGACTATGGAGAAAAAATGGATTGCTACGCCACGCCGTGCGATATTACATCAGGTAGTTGTGTTCAATGAGGAAAATGATCATTTACAAAGAAGATCCTTCATATTTGTTTTAAAAAACATAATTACATGTCATTTTATGTACACTTTAAATTGCCTACAACACCAGGAATATTTTTTAATGTCATTCCGTTTAAAAAATTACATTTTATGGTCCCAAAATCATGAAAAAGTTGCAGGAAACATCACCATATGTTAATATATTCAATCTTTGATTTAAAACTTGGTAGAATTTTAAGATTCATGCAAAAACCTCATACTGGCCTTGATTTATTTATCAACAATACCATTCCGAAGCCTAATCACTAAGTCAAAAGTGCGCTGTTTCGATATAAATAATTTGTTATTTGTTAATATTGCTTTCAATTTGATTAGCCTAATCAGTACATATGTTACTTCCGCTCGTATGAGATTATCTTTAGCTACTGTATAAATATTAGGTTTCCTGTTGAAAACTTTCCAATCATTCAAATACTTTGATATCCTTGTCTAGATGATTATACAATCGCTTCTATTCATATGTAATGGTTATTCAACTTGAAAATGAAACGAACACCGAAAAAAATTTGATTTATAAATCAAAATCGTATTTTCTTATTATCTTTTTATAATATAAACCATTATTTGAACAGAGATAAAAAGATAGAGTAAGAATCACAATTGTATATATATATATATAGATAATAATTCAGATTAACTATCACAAATGATTTGAATTAATCATTTTTTTCTGGAGAGTAATATTTGATCAGTTTGATTCTGGGTGGACAGCAGTATACATTGATAAATTAAAATAAAATGATTTTGGGTAAATTTCAAACGCAAATTCATTTATTTTGTATTTCAAAACTGATTAATACTTTTTTTGTAGGATATTTGGTGTTAGTCTATTTTACTGCAAGCTGTTTAGCTCAAGTATTTCCAGGCGAAGGGGTGAGTAAGATAGCATAGTATTTTTATTGCACGATCAATCTGATTGGCATTGCACAAGAAGGTTGATTGCGGGAAAAACATTGCTTTGAGGACATTTGGTACAAGTGAAAAGTTTATAATCATAAAAATGTCCAGCTAAGTGCCACTCATGCAAAGTGTAGGGAATATACAGCATGATGGTGATGTCATTTCGTTGTGGTTTATTCAAAAGTATTTCAAAAATAGTATCCAGTTGACTCACAAAACTCTGTAAATCATGTCCAAGTTGAACTATGCATACCCAGAGGTCGATTTTATGTAAGACACTTCTAGAATATCTAATATCTTAGAAGGCTGAATCTCTCAAAAATTAGATTCGGGACTTGGTATAGGCAACTGTACCCACGACATCACGCACCGAACAGAGCTGGCCTGCCAGCAGCCATCGCCGCCTAACCAAGTAGAAGCCGAATCCATTTTGTCTACACGAACAACGGGTTCGTTGCCTCGTCCCAGGACTTAACGTTCAATGAGGCCAACGAGACGAGAGTCTCGAGAGCCTTGCAATTTCGTTGCAACCTCGTTCGGGCAAACACATTTACCCATTACAGATTGAATGTTTTCTTGCAATTGTGTGCGTTTTTAAACCACATTTTCAAAGAAATGTGAGAATTTAACATATTAAAAATCAATTGGAATATGTATTCTCAGAAAGGTTGCATGACATCCTTGTTTGTTTGTACTCGTCTTCCTACCTTTAATAATTTCAATTTTGAATTAAGTTTACACTCTTGATTTTGCCTAAGTTGCAACACAGCATTTTTTTTAAATGAATCAAAAGCGGAACTAAATTATATTTTTAAATCATCCAAAAGAACAGCTACTTGGAAGCAGCTACTTTAAAAATTTTCAGGGACTAAGTTTTATGTTCCTTTTTTTAAGTCACCTTTAATTGCAAAAAAGTATTGAAGCCAATATATTTTATTGTCCTTTTCTGCAATAGTTTCATACAGTTTCCTTATTCGGACTACCTTTATCAACAGGACATAGTTTTGGTTTAGTGGAAGACTCTATCGTGGTAACACAGCTCTTCTGAATTTACATAATTTAATATAGAGAAATTATGAAACAATTTGAATCAGCCTTTAATCCATAACTTCTGAGAAAAGTTGATAGCCTTATCGATACAACAGTATTCAAAGCAATTTAGGCTAGTTGTGGCTTTCCTATGATAGAAAGCTGGTTTTATTTACATGGAAATAAACCTTAACAGATACTGATAATGTAAATTTTTCTCTTTTTCAAACTTATAGCCATGCGCTGGACATGAATATGGCGATCTTATTCCGGATCCGACTAATTGTTCTTGGTATTATAATTGTCAGTCTGCAACAACTACGCGAATGCCATGCCCCGGAATCTTGCATTTCAGTGCAACATTAAAAGTATGTACTTGGCCACTAGAAGCAAAATGTGAATTTCCCGGAGGAACTGGTTCGACTACGACCCCGTCAATTACAGAGCCTACTACGGCAGCATCCACTCCATCACCTACTACCGCGTCTACTCCAGAACCTACTTCAGGAGCCACTCCATCACCTACTACCGCGTCTACTCCAGAACCTACTACAACATCCACTCCACAGCCCATTACACCACCTATATCTGAAACGACGTTATCGCCAACTACTCAACATCCATCGATTGAAGCACCATGCTCCTCATTAGATCCTGAAACGATTTATGATCCGGAAGATTGCACCAGGTACACCTACTGCTATATGGGAATCCCGGCCATTGTCAAATGTGCAATAGGCGAGTTTTACAGTAAACCACATAACGCATGTATTGAAACTGAGGAGTGTCCTGGCGATGGAGAAAATGGCAATAGTAGCTCAAGTAGTGCGGCTACAAGTACCCCGACTGATGTCACGACGTCCACAACCCCACAGGGACCGGTAATCATTCCACCTTGCACATCTTTAGATTCCGAAACGATCGGGTTTCCTGACGATTGTACCAGATATACGTATTGTCACAACGGCATACCGTACGTGGTGAAATGTGCTGTTGGTCAATACTACAGCGCCCCGGACAATGCATGCATTGAAGCCTCCGAATGTCCTGCTGGCGGCGGTCAGACAGCTTCAACACCATCATCATCCAGCACAGAAGGTGTTTCAACGACAACTTCAAAGCCGATCATCATTCCGCCGTGCGATTCTTTGGAATTCGACACGAAAGAGGATCCAACGGACTGCACGCGATACTACTTCTGCGAAAATGGCATACCACATCTGGTACACTGTTATCCTGGCATGTACTACAGCCAAGAAAATAATGGTTGTGTCATCGCGTCTGAATGTCCAGCAGGCAGTGGAGCAACGACTCCTGCAATGACCACTACTAGCAAACCGACCGAGCCACCCATTCAGCTACCGTGTACATCACTTGAAACTGAGACGATAGAGTATCCAGGCGATTGCACGCGATACTACTACTGTGAACGAGGACATCCTTTCATTGTTAAATGTGCATTTGGTCAATACTACAGTAAAGATGCTCAAGCATGTATTGATGCAGATGAGTGTCCTGGGAATACGACACCAATCACTACAACCTCAACAACCATAACCAACCCACCTACTACAACTCCAACTACCACCCCAACTACCACCCCAACTACCACTCCAACTACCACCCCAACTACCACTCCAACTACCACTCCAACTACCACTCCAACTACCACCCCAACTACTACTCCAACTACTACTCCAACTACCACCCCAACTACCACTCCAACTACCACCCCAACTACCACCCCAACTACCACCCCGACTACCACCCCGACTACCACCCCGACTACCACTCCAACTACTACTACACCAAGCCCAATCAAGCCGCCGTGCACCACCATGGACACTGAAACTTTCCCATTCCCAAATGACTGTACCAAGTACATATACTGTTTAATGGGTACTCCATTGGTTGCACAGTGCCAAAAGGATTATTACTACAGTGCTGCAAATAAAAGTTGCATTGCCGCTAACGAATGTCCTCAATAAAGTTAAGGAAAAGAATTTTGCAATTATATAATTATATTTTTTTTCCTTGTGTATTTTTTTTTGGATGCGTTGAATATTTCAATTGAAATCTTCTGTGGCATTTGATTGAATCCATTCTTAAAAAGATGTCCTATTTAGACGCGAAAAATATTGAAATCAATTCAAATTATTGTGATGTTAATGTATTGAGAAAGCTATCCATTCTACATGTATATATGTATATAATAATAATATAAGTAGTGGAAAGTAAAATGTTTCCAAATTTCTAAAAGCAATTTATGATTAATTTTATTCATTTTTATACTTTTATATTGATTGCAATACTCATTGAAATTAAAAAAACTTTCTAAATTTATTCATTAAAAAATTTCTTCAATGAAATAAAATATGTTAACCACTACTGCTTTATTATTATCACTACTATTTAAACAGGAACTTATCATTATCTTTAACATTTCTTTCAAACAATTTTGAAATGAGCTCCAGCACAAACGGTGTCCAACTATCGATCTTTCCCTAATTAATCAATTTTTTTCACATCCGGTCATCACAATAACTAACTGCCCAGCAAATTAATTAATTGTATTCTTCGGCAATGCAAACAATTTAACATTGAGTTTTTTTTAAACGAAAAGCATACGAAGTAGAAAATTAAAAACAACTGAAATTCACTGGAAACCGATTAAAATCATTGCACACAAATTGTATAGTCGATAAGATATTCAATATTGAATTCTGTTCGATTGAAAAACCCATCCAAATATTTCCAGCATTGCATAAAACTTATATATAAACATTTCAATTTTAGAATGCGATACAATACAATACAATGAAACTTTTCGAATTGATAAGACGTTTAGCAAACAAGATTGAGTTATCTTTAACAAGAACTGTGGATTTGCTTAATTAGGAGATAGTGTGAATGTAATTCAAAGCAATTGAATAGCAATGAACTAGGAGTGAATTAAAAAATAATTTTTGATTTTAAAATATTTGCAAGTAGAAAGATTCGCCCATTTTTTCCAAGAAATTGTCCGAATTTAATGAAGAAATATTTTATATATTTTCTCACATCTGAAGCAACAGATAATGAATCAATGAAGATACTTTAAATTAAGTTTAATGTGACCATTTGACTATCAAACCAAAAAACTTAAATGTTTGAATTATAACCCCCACCTAAAAGAGCCTTGCAACTGAAATTTCGTAAAGCTTTTCGGTAGGGGTACTAATTTACTGTTGGCGATCTGGGTTGGTTTGGAAATAATATTCGTGACACAATGTATGCATCGTATTTTATCAGAAATGTGTAACATGTAATGAAATAACTAGCTAGCGAATGAACTCGTCAATCAAACCCGAAATCTTCATCACTCCGGGCCCACGTTGGGCGCCATTGTTATGATCTGAGGAGATAAGACAGTGAAAAGTCCCGACGAAGTTTCAAATCAACGAAACCATGTAATAGAATAAATAGCTAGTGAACTAAAGCGTCCAACATCTTCATTACTTCGGGCCCACGTTGTGCGCTATTGTTCTAAACTGAAGAGATAAAACGATGAAAAGTTTCGACGAAGTTTCAAATCGACGAAACTTTCGCGTCCTTAACCTCACGAAAGTTCAGTCCCGATGAAAAGGCAACCGAACCCTTTTGAATCGAGCAAACAGATTTTTGAATTCGACTCCTGCAAAACATGAGGCAGAGTGACTGCTAGCAGGCCACTTCAGTGCGGCGCATTATGTCGTGGGTCGTTTCTATAACATTTGTTTCCGATTGAATCATCTGAGATTGTGATAAAAAAGAAAATAAACAGTCAAACTAAATCAACAGTCAAGGCTATACCTCCAAATTCGCTTTACAGCGTTATTTTGCATGAGTGCAGAGAAAAAATGATAATCAAGATCGAAGGACTAACTCCCAAAACAATCAGTCAGAAGTATAACCAAAGTACTGCCGTCTGCGAACCAAGCTGTCTGCTAACCCTACCGTCTGCTAATCTAGCTGTCTGCTAGCCCAGCTGTCTACTAACCCTGTTTTGTGCTAACCCTGCTGTCTGTTAGCCTAGCTGTTTGCTAACCCTGCCGTCTGCTAGCCCAGCTGTCCCTGCTAGCCCTGCAGTCTGTTAACCCTGCTGTCTACTAACTCTGTTGTCTACTAACTCTGCTGTCTGCCAACCCTGCTGTCTGCTAACCTAGCTGTCTGCTAGCCCAGGTGTCTGCTAACCTTGCCGTGTGCTAACCCTGCTGTCTGTTAACCTAGCTGTTTGCTAACCCTACCGCCTGCTAGCCCAGCTGTCTGCTAGCCCTGCAGAATGTTAACCCTGCTGTCTGCTAACTCTGCTGTCTACTAACTCTACTGTCTGCCAACCCTGCTGTCGTCTAACCTAGCTGTCTGCTAATCCTGCTGTCTGCTTTTCTAGCTGTTTGCTAGCCCTGTCGTCTAGGCTAGCAGCCTAGCTGTCTGCTAAAAATAGCGTTTGAACGAGTAGGCAAATACAGGACAACGAGCGTTAGAGGTATGAATCGAATTTCCTGGATCTATTATACGACAGTTTAGCGTTTGTACTACCGCATTTTTAGCACCTCTTAGGCTCACCATAACGCCTAAGTCGGCTCTCACCTGCTGAAAATTAATTAGGAAAAAGGATCCAGAAGGAAACTTTCATTCTATTAACTTTCTATATTCCAATTCATTTATTGAAATTCAAACAACAGCAAAAATTACTAGTAACATATTTATCAAGTCCAACCCAAATTGCTTAAGGGACGAAGACAATTGGCATTGGTTTTAAATAGAACACTTCCTGAACATTCTGAGGCCAATAACGAAAAATTTCTGACCACTAGAAGTATCTCGAAAATAGTCCAAACAGTCAACGACTTATGAAACGTTTGAAATTTAATGTTTTGAAAGTTTTAGGGTTTATATTGTATTTCATGTTTGCATTACTACTCCTAATGACGTTTTCTATTCTAATCTTGAATAATATTTATGACAGTGTAATCAAAAACTTTCACACGTTCACTTTCACGTTACGCCGAAACCACACTTCCCATTTAATAATGGTACCGGCCAAAAGCCTGGAAACAAGAACCTCCACTAATGTGCAACAATAGTGTTAGCAAGTCGTTAACCAAAAGCGCACTAGGAGACGAAAGTTGTCGACTAGACCAGGAGGTTCTAACCCATGATAAACTTAAATAATGAAAAAGCTACGTAGGCATACATACGAAACAAATTGACGGTCGTTATAATTCGCAGATGTAAATTACAAAATAGTTGAAATATAGCGAGCTTGATCCATCAACAAGCCAGCGGTGGTCGTGCTGTCTCGTAACGGATGGCTAATGGCAGCACCTGAAGAGGATGCCATCCGTTACGCCGAAACCACACTACCCACATTATCACATTTATTTTTATAACCATGGGTTCGAAGAATAAGATGATGTCTATTGAATTGAAGCTCGAAATCATAGAGAAATATGAGCAAGGTGCGCGAGTAATTGACTTGGGAAGGATGTACGGGCGAAGCACATCAATGATATTTACTGTGCTTAAACAGGAGTTGATTAAGGGTATAACGCCAGCTGAAGCCGTTACAATAATTTCTAAGCTCCAGACCTCTCTCCCTGAAAAGATGGAGAAACTACTGATGGTGTGGGTGACAGAGAAGCGGCTTCAAGGAGGAGCATGAACATAAAGCATCATATGTGAGAAGGCACGAGCGGGTTACGGTGATTTGCTGAAGCACACTTCCACAAACGAGGAATCGGAAGACTCGTTTCAAGCCAGTCGAAGCTGATTTGACAACTTTAGGAAAAGGACCGGCATTCACTCCATCGTCAGGCATGGTGAGGCAGCAAGTTCGGATGTGAACGCAGCTGAGGTTTACATCAAAACGTTTTTCGAACTGATAGAAGCCAAAGGATACATCCCCCATCAAGTCTTCGACTGTGACGAGACAGGGCTTTTCTGGAAAACGATGCCGAATAGGACTTACATAACGGCAGAGGAGAAGACGATGCCAGTTCACAAACCCATGAAGGATAGATTAACTCTAGCACTTTGCGTTAATGCGAGTGGCGACTGCAAAATCAGGCCTCTGCTAGTATACTTTTCGGAAAATTCCAGAGCCTTTAAGTCACATAAGATTTTAAAAGAAAAACTGCCAGTTATGTGGAGGGCAAATCCGAAAGCGTGGTTCACCAGGAAATTCTTTGTGGAGTGGATAAACTTGGTGTTTGGCCTTTCTGTTAAAAAATATCTACAGGAAAACAACGTACCCATGCAAGCCCTTCTCGTCCTCGAAAATGCCCCTGCTTACCCACCAAACCTCGAAGATGATTTACTCGAAGAGTCCAAGTTTGAAAAGGTTCTCTACCTACCACCCATCATCATTTTTATCGTGCAGCCCATGGGTCAGCAGGTGATTTTTTATTTTAAGAAGTTGTACACCAAGCAAATTTTTCGGTGCTGCTTTGAGGTGACGGAGAACACAAACCTTACCCTTCGAGAGTTCTGGAAGGACCACTTTAACATCGTGATATGGCTGAGAATTATTGATCAGGCCAGGCTGGGTGTTACAATCAGGACCTTAACCTCTGCATGGAAGAAGGTTTGGCCTGAGGCTGTAGCTGAAAGGGCTTTGGAAGGATTGGAACCTGAAGTGTCAGTGGTAGAGGCAATTATTTCTCTCTGTCATAGCGTCTCAGTGTCTTCTATATGCTGATGACTTAAAAATTTACAGAGTTGCTCGCTCGGAAGAGGATTGTATTGCTCTCCAAAGGGATCTGGACGCTATCGATTCTTGGAGTCAAACTAATTTTCTCTCCCTTAATGTCCAGAAATGTCACAAAATGTCTTTCTCCCTAAAGCCCAGTCCAATTGATCATATCTATATGTTACACGATATTCCTCTTACGGCTGTTTTTCAAATAAAAGATCTGGGAGTGATTTTCGATCCGAAACTTAAATTTGAGCCTCACATTGTGGCTATAGCCGCACGTGCCTCTCGGGTTTCCGGGTTCGTGTTAAGACACTCTCAGATGTTTACTGACATTTCCTCCGCCGTCAACCTATACACTAGCCTAGTTAGACCCATACTTGAATATTGCTCGCAAGTATGGTCACCACACTATCAATATTTGGATTCTTTGATTGAATCAGTACAGCACAAATTCACTCGTTTCCTCAAATTTAAATTTAAAATCCCATATATGCCATATGAAGAGCGACTTTCCTTGCTACAACTTCCTACTTTGCAATCCCGCAGACTCCTTTTAGATGAATATTTTCTATTTCGGCTTCACCACCATCAATTAAACTCTAACCTCTCTGATTGGTTAGAGTATCGTTTTACAGAACGCCCTGCCAGATCTGCCAATATATTTACAGTTCCATATGCTAGAACTGAGACTTTGTTCCATTCCCCGATGTTGCGGCTTCCTCGTAACCACAATAGTCTGCAACTTGGTCCGTTTCCGTCCTCACTCTACATCTACAAACAAAATGTAAAACGTATTTTATGTAATTAGTTTTACTTTACTATATTTTTCTTTCTTTTTTGTTTATTTAATTTGTCTTGTAATTGGGCTATATTAGTCTGTAAGATAAATTCCTAATAAATAAATAAATAAATTAAAAAAATATAGTCACTAATAATGGGTGGCATTGTTTATCGGAATAGATTGAGTTTTCTTGACCTCGGGTGAAAATTATTCAGGGCTTTTTTGAAGAAAAAAAAAAGAAACGTAGCGAATGTTTCATTTAAATTTCGATTTTCAAAAACATAACTTATCAACTATACACACAAAGTAGTATGCTTTTGGAAAGTTTAGTAACAAATGGGATAGTTTGCGAAAGTCTACATTGTATTGGATTTTTTCTGGAATTTCTGATCGAACAAAGTGCACTTTTTGCCATCAAAAAGTTGATATTCTCTTAACCACCATAAATCAAGGAGGTATAAATATCTGGCAAACAGTTCAGCAAAAAAACAATGCATTTAAAGTTGCGGGCGACGTCATAAAGTTTATATATAGCAACAACGCATTTATGACGGTATCTTAAATAAACCACCATCAAAACAAATCAGAAGATACCATGTAATCCGCAAAGCACATTCGTCCTCTAGAAAAGATAAGCTAGCATGCGTAACAAATATTGATCTAGATTAGTTATATCTGCTGGTATTTTAACCATTTTTTTTCCATAAAATTTATTTCTAAGGTGATCGTCCTTCTTGCTTCTTCACACTCATTTGAAAACGTTTTCAATTGGTTCATAATAATATTTTTAGACATTTTCTGATTTCCATTCAGTTTAACACCGCCATTTTTTTAATTAGCTTCAATTCATAGTCCAATTGGAATGCGTGGTAAGCCGTAAAGACGAAGTCTATTTTGCTGAACACGAAAGATATCATGAACAACTCTTATTGTCAATTGTCTATCATTCGATTGCAGGAAAACATTCAATTATTTGCTTTGATTATTCTCATTTCCGTGGCTCATCGAAATATGGTTTGCGCATCGAAGGCTGTGTTTTAGTAATTGCGCATGCGAATATCCATTAAGATATGCATATCTGTCGACATTTCATTGATGAGCGTCAAAAAACAAATCAATTCTGTTACGTTTCTATATAAAAGACTTGTGTCAAAGATAGATAGTCGCAGTTTTTGCTCGAACACTAAACTGTTGAAGGATTATTGTTTTTATCGTCCAACTGAAAGATTCTACGATTATTTCGTGTGAAGTGTGATAGGGATCTAGGCCAGAATGAAGGGTAGGTTTTGTGTGCATGACATCCGTTTTTTAGTATTGTGCTAATAAATTGTTTTCGAACTATTCTTCCAGGTTTCACCCTTCTAACCGTTCTCCTGTTGTCAGGATATAAGGTAACATTTTAATTATTTTAGTGTTAGTTTTTTTGCGACCGATGTAGAGACATATCATCGGATTCGATGGTAACATATTCAATGTATTCTTTTTCAGATCAATTCAATCGATGCTATCACTATTGGAGATGTGTGTGTAACTAGTGGTGCTCTTGCTGGCAATCCGGCTGACAGTACACAGTTCTACTATTGTTTGAACAGGATTGTTTATCTAGGAAGCTGCACAAACGGAAGATATTTCGATCCGAACACAGCACAATGTATTTTGCCGGGCAATAGTTATCCTGGAAATAATTATCCAGGCAACCCTTATCCGGGCAATCAATATCCCGGCAATCCATATCCCGGCAATCCTTATCCTGGCATTCCTTATCCCGGCAATAATAACCCAATTGAAAACAATCCCGGACCGGTAAATTGCTATGGAAATAACTACGGTACCTTCCCGTTTCCGGGCGACAACACACGATACTATTACTGCCTGAATAATCAAGCCTTGCTCGTTCAGTGTCCAACAAATAGTATGTTTAACATGTATACGCAAACATGCATAGGTGGATCAGGAATACCATCTCCATCGTCGTCATCCTGCGGCCCGGGAGTGAATGCTTTGATTGCAACTGGCTGCCAAACTTATACCCTGTGCCAGGATGGTATTGCAAGCCCGCAAGTTTGTCCGATGGGTTGGTACTTCCAGCCGACTACTGGAACCTGCGGACCCAATTCTCCAGCTGGATGCGGTGGCAGCTCCACGTGTTACGGAAATTGTACTACAGAAGGAGCGGTCCAACCGAACAACAGCACTTGTCAATCGTATTTGGTGTGCCAAAGTTCAAAATGGACATCGCTGACGTGTCCTGCTGGATACTACTTCAGTTCAACTACACTAACTTGCGGTCCCACCATGCCTTCATCTTGCAACAAAAATGTTAACGAAGGCAACAACTATCCAATGATTCCTAACTTTCCCAACTATCCAAACTATCCAGGCGTTCCAACCTATCCTAACCAACCTGGTTTTCCAGGCTTTCCAGGATATCCCACTAATCCCGGAGTCAATCCCGGAGTCAATCCTGGAGTATCGATTTGCTCGGCCAGTCCCAATGGAGTTGCGGCCGACACGACGAATTGCCAACGATACTACTATTGCTTGAATGGTATCCCATACTCGATGGTTTGTCCCAACGGTTTCTACTTTAACCCGGGCACAGGAAGTTGCGGAGCAAACGCTCCGGAAAGTTGTACTGGACCAAATATCAATAACTTTGCAATTTCATGTCCTCCATTCGCCGAAGTCACCGTGGCTGATCCTAACAATTGTCAAAATTATATTTTATGTTCAAATGGCTTGGGAACAGTCGTAACATGTGGAATGGGGATGTTTTATAGCATTCCGGACAACCAATGTTCATATGCCATGCCAGATCGCTGTAATTGAATATATTTCAAGTGGCACATTTTGTACAAATAAATTAGTAATTATTTTCAGAAACATATGGTTTGTTGACTCTGTACGAATAGAACGTTTAGATTGTTTTTATTTTAAATAAATATTTGATATGACAAAAAAATATATGTTTTCATATTTTCACCGAGCTTAGCTGCTCCAGTTTTAATTGTAGTCCAATCATTGAAGGTAAAATACGGCGATACTGTATAATTTGTCTAAACAGCATTGATTTGCCGACAAAAAACTTGAATTTGGGTTCTACTTAGCCTCTACTTCAAAGTTGATCCTATGCCGGAGATCGCTTCTTATTTTTAGGGGTGGAAGCTACCACCGTTGCGCTGCTCCTACACCTGGCCCGGAAAGGAGAGGAGCTAATACTTTCCCAGGAACCTTGGGTTGTAGGAAACCGGGTTTGCGAGCTCAACATGAAGGGATACAATACAGTATCCCTCAATACAACAAGTAAACCGATAGCTTGTGTAATTATAAAGGAAGGCTTGAAGTTTTTAACCTTGTATAATTTCAGTGACCAAGGCACCGTTGCCCTAGCAGTGGAAAGGCAGTCCAAACCACTTTGGGCTATCTCCTGCTATATGGCACACGATGTGCTGTCACCTTCCATGAACCTGCAGAGGATCGTCAAAGAAGCCACTCCACGTAACATCCATCTAGTCATCGGGGCGGACGCCAATGCCCATCACTGCATTTGGGGAAACACCGATACGAAAAAAAGGGGCGAGCTACTCTTTGAATTTATTTCAACGCATGACTTAGCCCTAGTAAACAAGGGTGAGGATCCAACTTTCATTACGGCAAGCCGTAGGGAAGTTTTGGATATCACTCTAACGAACGAGCACTTGCATCACGCTATCCAAGGATGGCATTTATCACAAGAGTGTTCGTTCTCCGATCGTTTATACTTAATGTTCAATGTGGCTTTTGACCCTCCAAAAAATCCAACCTTCACATCTACACTGATGGATCAAAGATGGATCGAAAAAGTTGGCTTTGCCGTTTTCTCCGAACAGGTAGACCTGAAACTATCCTTCCGGCTACAAGATCACTGCAGTGTTTTTCCGGCAGAGGTCATCGCAATACATAAGGCAGTAGACTGGCTGAGAAAACAGATATTTTCCATAAGAAATCTAAACATTTTCTCTGATAGCCAAGCTGCTATCCAATCACTATCCAGCGTATATACCTCATCTATTGTAATGGAATGTCCCACACAACTGAACGCGATGTCGCTTCACTGTGAAGTGATTCTTTGCTGGGTGCCGGGGCATAGTGATATCCCTGGTAACTGCGAAGCTGATGCCTTAGCGAGAGCTGGCACTGAGCTCCAGGATTATACACTAACACTTCAAGTCGGTCATCCATTGGCCTCCGTCAAGCTAAGTTTCAAGTAGTATTATATAGAGGCTGCAAACAGGGCCTGACTGCTGGAAGAAACCTGCAGGACAACCAGGCAAACTTGGCACGCACTAACCTCAAAGCACACCAAGGAGCACGCGCCGTGAAACATTAAGTTTAATCATATCCGTAATGACGGGGCATTGTCTCATTGGCAGACATGCAGAAAGACTGGGTGCCCCTTCCCACGATTTCTGCCACAGTTTCAGATCGGAGGATGAGGAGGAAACGATTCAGAATTTTCTGTTTGAATGCCCAGCACTATCGAGGACACGCATGTAAACTTTAGGCTCACCTTTCCTGGGCATCTTCACGGAAGTAGCCGGTTTAAATATAAGCTGCATAGCCAACTTCGTACAAGAACAAAAATGGTTCTAGTTACCCTACAGGTTTTAATGCAGCACCCTTTCTCTTTGTGGTATCACAATGGCCCTACCTCGGCCTTTTGACAAAGGGGGCTGCCACTACAACCAACCAACCAACAATCAACGAAACAGTCAAAAGAAAAGAGTCGAATCATTGTAAAAAAAGAGCATAGAAAAGTTGAACTGCATCGGTACATGCTTAAAAAAACCTTACTAGTGTTTATTTACAGGGGACTTGTGAGCAACATTGCCTTATAACACTTTAAAAAAATACAAAAATAAATTAAGCAAACCGTGAGTCAGAACTTATTTAGATTTAACACTGGAATAATAGCTCCATCCGCTTGCAAATTTTGTATCCTAGAATAGATACAAATATCTAATTCAAATATCAAATCGGGACCTCTGTCAACAATAGTAAGAAAATTTATCAACAGGATAAGTTAATTTTTTATAAAAAAAAAAGCATCAGGACTTTTCGGTGTGCTTGTGATCCGATTCATTTCGAAACCAGCAAGCAAAGCATTTGCATTAAATGCCGAAATACCTAAAATTAAATTTCATATGGACTCAATCTTTCTAGAATTAAAATCATCGATAGTCGAATACGTGCAAAGCATGTTCAATTTACACATCATGAACAAAATGTATGTAAAAGTTGATGAAAAGATAAAATCGATAATCCCTCAAAAAAATTGTCTGTTACCATCGACAATGAAAAACAAAACAAATATCAACGATAATTGCCAGGAATTCAGGTTGACGTGCGCAATATAGGTACCAGGTAATTTGTATTTCGTTAGATAATCGAATCTTTGACATTTTTTTCCTGGAACTATATATAGATGTGAAAAGCTGCACAGTATCTCACAGTTACCATTTGTCGTTTAGCACTTTCTGCAAACTCTTTAGAAAAAATGGATATGAGAGGTGAACAGTTTTGTAGTTAAAATCTTCGTTTTATGTTCAAATTAAAATAATTTTTTTGCAGACTTCTTCCTGTTGACTGTCTTGCTGGCCTGCACATATCAAGTAAACGTTAAAAACTACTGTTTGAAAGAAAGGACATTTATATTCACTTTGGTGATTTTTTTTTTAGATAAGTGTCGTCCTTGCACAGTCTACTGCGACAGCCGGAGCTGCTTGCACTACTCAAAATGCGACCTCGGCAACCGCATCAAATGCCACCTTCCTCTTTTGCACCAATATGCAATGGGTCACAGTTTACTGTTTAAGTGGTAGTACATTTGATTCGGCATCAGGAACATGTGCAGGCGCTGTTAGTACAACTACAGCCAGTACTACTACAACTGCTACTAGTTCTGGAAATAATATCTCCGTGAATGGATCGATTTCTTGCACAAGCAGTAACAACGGTGCAACGTTTCCCTATCAAAGCAGTAACACCCAATTCTATTTGTGCGTCAATGGTCAAGCAGTTCTTGCTCAGTGCGCGTCCAATTCGATATTCAATCCAACAACAGGATCGTGCAGCTCCAATAACAATGTGAACAATGGTTACTATTCTTGTCCATACGGGATCATATTGTTGCCAGCACCGAATGATTGTCGAAGCTTTGTTTCGTGTGTGAACGGTCGGGGAACATTGAAACCATGTCCGATGGGATTGTATTTCAGTCCAACAATGAGCGCATGTACGATCAACATACCATCAACGTGTTATTATTCAAACGTAGGAGGAAACTATCCTGGCAACTATCCTGGCTACTATCCTGGCTACTATCCGAATGGCAATTCCAATTTAGGCACTAACTACGGAACAAATTCGTTTCCGATCTACGAGGCAAGCTGCTACCCTAACTGCAATACGAACAACAACTATAACTATGGACAGAATTATCAGCCAGTTTACGGAATTGTTTAAAAGAATATGTATGGTCCAGTTTTATTTAAATATAGCTAAGAGTAATAAATGAAATGTGCAATAGTTTGATGATTACAATAAAAAAGAAATACACATCGCATTTTATGCTGGCTTCCCACGGCTCGTAAAATTAGGGACCGCGCCATCTATCGAAGAGGCGACAATTCGTTTGCCCTCTCCGTTGAAAGTCTGGCGCGTCTAGGCGCATGATTCTAAGCCATTAAAATCAGGCGCTAGGAGAAATCATCCATGCATAGTTTCAGCTTTAATTTTTTTTTTAAAGAATGACCTCGTCAAATTTGGACGCGGAGATCGGCCACAGATATGAAGCACCTCTTTTTAAAGCAAAGCTAGATGCAGAGCACGTCCAGCTATAAATATTAATGTGGTTTATCTAGAGGTCAAATAAAAAACATAGAGAGAGAGCTTTTGCGTTTTTACATCTAAATTCATAGACAAAAAGTCAGCGTAAGGGAAATAGGAAACTTTGAAGTAATAGTTCGATGCCACATCAAAAAAAAATCTCCTCGGAACTTTTCACATTTAATTCGACGAAGGAAGACGATATTTCTATCTATGTGCCAGCGAGATCTGGCACTCAGCTTCAGGAGTATACACTTACCTCCCAAGTCGGCCAACCTCTAGCCTCCATAAAGGTAGGATTTAAGCAGTACTACGTGGAGGCTGCGAATAGGGCCTGGCTGCTCGAAGAAACCTGTAACACAACCAGGCAACCTTGGCACGCATCAAGCAGCTCCTCAACACAAGCCGTGGAACTTTGAGTTCCGCCGTTTCCGTACTGACGGGACACTGTCTGATCGGCAGACATGCAGAAAGATTGGGTGTCCTTTTTAATGATTGCTGCCGAAGTTGCAGATCAGAGAAAGAGGAAGAAACAATCAAACACTTTCTGTGTGAATGTTCAGCACTGGAGAGCTTGGACATGATTTAAATATTAGTTGCATAGCCAACTTCTTACGAGAATCTAAATAGTTCTCGTCATCCTTTAGGTTCTAGTACCGTCTCAATCTTTTATGATATCACAATGGGCCTGCAGTGGCTTAAGTGAGCCATCTTTGGATAAAGGAGGCTGCCAATACAACCAACCAACCTAGGGGGCAGGTGGTAGACACTGGATGCTAGATCTGGAGAATAGGCTGGATGTTCAAGCAATTCGAACTTTAATTCACAAGTTTTTCCCATTGCAATGACTGAACGATGAGCCGGAACATTGTCGTGATGAAATAAGATTTTCTTTTTGTCAAATGAGGTCCTTTTCTTCTCACTTCATCACTCAAACGTTGCAGTAAGCTTCCGTCAATAAAAATAATACCTTGTCCAGGAAGCGCATGCAAACCTTGGGTTCGCCTTTCCTGGACAACCTCACGAAGTTAGCTGATTTAGACATTGGCTGGATAGCCTGCTTCATACGAGAATCTTGATGGATCTCGTCATCCCGCAGGTTCTAGTGCCGGCCTTATCTTCTGTGGTACCACAATGGGACTATCGTGGCCCAAGTGAGCCACCTTTAGATAAAGGGCGCGGCCACTACAACCAACCAACCAACCAGCTTCACCTACTATTTATTGCGCGTCTCGTAATATTTGGCATCTAAACGTGATTTTTGGTGCCAATTCCGCACAGAGTATACAATCAAAACGTTGTGTCCTAGTTCACTAGTTTGAAGACCGAAGAAAGCCAAAAACAAATGTTGAGAACACCCCACAACTAACAATCATGAGCGACATCTAAACAGGCATGAAAGCACCCTTAATTTGAAAATAAATGAGCAACTCTTCCCGTCAATTAGCTTCTGTAGAAGATGTACTACATCCTGATGCCTGCACTCCATTCTGTCGAGAGTTCTCGTCGCCAATCCACATTGATCAGGAAGGACAAGAACCCGTAAAATGTATTCCCATTCTTTTTATCACCTTTTCCCGCCTTTCTTCGGGAGGAAGTGTAGTCTAGTTATAATGCTCAACAATTCTAGATTTTAAAACTAGTGAGAATTTATCCTGGTACAGGTCTTAGTCCTGGATCACTAGCCTTCGTCAAATTGCTGACGCAAATTTGAACCGTGAGCAGTTTTTTTTAATTTTTTTTGAACAAACAGAATTTTTTACATCATTTTTTAAGGGTATATCCGAATCAACGAAAGTTAGTAACAACCTAATGAGATTCGAAATTTAAGGCGATGTTAACATAACGTATTGTACGTAATATTAAAGTTCAAAACGAGCATAAAAGTATGCTATTCAACACAACTATGTTTCGTTGAACTTCATCAATATATCATACTAGCGGGTATAGCCGCATATGATCTCTCATCAACAAGAATACATAGATAGATAGATAGGTACATAGCAATATAGAAATTTCAATAGAAAAATATATATCTTATCTTTTTGATAAGCAATTAATCAAAGAAGCTTTTACAAATATTTTTTGCTGAATTATTTGAAATAGCATAAATTTAGACGCACGTTTATTTGAGAATATAGTTTGTGCCAATTTCACGAATGTAAATCATTCAAAAAGATACATATTGAAAAGCTTGCAATTATTCCATCACACTCATAATAAGCATGCAAAAAGGTCCTACATAATTTAAATATTTTCCGATCACAAGATGTTTATTAAAATTAAATTATCGAATCGTCACTGGCGATGAAAAATGGATCTTCTTTGAAAACCCTAAGCGCGAAAAATCGTGAGTGGGCCCCGGCGAGCCCTCAACATCGTCTGCTAGGCCAAATCGATTCGGCAAAAAGACAATGCTGTGTGTTTGGTGGGACCAGAAGGGGGTGGTTTACTACGAACTGTTGAAACCTGGTGAAACGATCAATACTCAACGCTACCAACAACAAATCATCGAATTGGATCGTGAATTGTGCAAAAAAAGACTGGAGCACGCGGATCGGCATGAGGGTATCATTTTCCAGCATGACAACGCACCATCACACACAGCAAGATTGGTCCGGGATACGTTGGATGCACTTGGCTGGGAGTTGCTACCCCACCCGCCCTACTCTCCAGATCTGGCCCCTTCCGACTGCCATTTGTTTGCGTCGATGGGACACGCGCTTGCTGAGCAGCACTTCAATTCGTATGAAGATGTTAAAAAATGGCTCGATGGGTGGTTATTCTCCAAAAGGGATGAATTCTTTTGGGGTGGAATCCACAATCTTCCCCAAAGATGGGAAAAATGTATAGCCAACGAGGGCAATTACTTCAAATATAATATTCTTCACTTTTCTGCGTTAATTATTGTGTTTTTCTAAATAAAAAACAGCCGTTTTAAGGTTGTACACCTGGTAAATTCATATACATAGACTGAAATGAAATTCGGGTTCTTTAAGAACATCTTTCTCTGTTTTAGAAATTTTAGAAAATTTTCGATGCTAGAGTTGAAAACAGCTCGAAATCTAAAGAATTGTTTAGTTGTTTGGTTGGTTGTAGTGGCAGCCTCCTTTATCCAAAGATGGCTTACTTAGGCTACTATAGGCCCATTGTGATACCACAAAAAATTGAGACGGCACTAAAACCTACAGGATGACGAGAACCATTTAGATTCTCGTATGAAGCCGGCTATGTAGCTGATATTTAAATCAGATACTTCTGTGAGGCTGTCCAGGAAAGGTGAGCCTATGGTTTGCATGCGTTTTCTGGATAGTGCTGGGCATTCACACAGAAAGTGTTGGATTGTTTCTTCCTAGTCTTCCGATCTGCAACTTCTGCAGAAATCGTTGAAAGAAATGCCCAATCTTTTTGCGTGTGCCAATCAGCCAGTACCCCGTCAGTATGAATACGATGGAACTCAAGGTTTCGCGGCTCGTGTTGAGGAGCTGCTCGGTCTGTTTGGAGCACAATGCGTGTCAAGTTTGCCTGGTTGTCTTACAGGTTTCTTCAGGAAGCCAGGCCCTATTTACAGCCTACATGTAATACTGCTTGAATCCTAGCTTTATGGAGGCTAGAAGTTGGCCGACTTGGGGTGTAAGTGTATGCTCTTGGAGCTCAGTGCCAGATCTCGCTAGGGCGCAGGGGTATATCACTATGCCCCGGTACCCAGCAAACAATCACTTCACAGTGAAGCGATATCATGTTCAGTTGTCAGCGGCATTCCATTGCACGCTGGATAGTGATTGGATAGCAGCTTAACTGCCAGAGAAAATGTTTAAATTTCTTATGGAAATTTTCTGATTTCTCAGCCAGTCTACTGCCTTGTAAATCGCAATGATGTCTGCCTGAAAGACACTGCAGTGGTCTGGTAACCACAAGGATAGTTTCAGGCCTAGTTGTTCGGAGAAAACGCCACAGCTAATTCTCCATCCATATTTGATCCATCAGTGTAGATGTCGATAGATTCCTGTATCTCACTTCTTTCTATGGTCCAGTCATCCCTACTAGGCATGATTGATTGGAAACCCTGGCGAAAACAGGGAATCGGAGAAGCGAGGTCTACCTTGACTGTTGGCGTGGTTTATGGTCTGTGGGGGGGCATAATTGGTCCATTTTTCTTAAAAATGATGGAATTTGTTACAGACCAATGCTCAATCTAGTAGTACTGATGCAGACGACAAGTGGTTCCAACAAAACGGTTCACCACATGCCGCACAGCTAATAAAACAATCAATTTGCTGATGGGAAAGTTTGGTGGATCCATAATTTCGCAAAATGGACAAGTCAATTGACCCCCAAGATCATGCGATTTAACATCGCTAGACATTTTCTTATGGCGTTATGTAAAGTCAATATGTTGTGCCAACAAACTACAAACACTTTATTCTTTGCAAGATAATATTGAACGTGTAACTGTTGAAATACAGCTTGATTTATATGAGACAGACATCGAAAATTGGGCCCAAAGAATCCATGCTGCAAAACAGTGCCGTGGTGGTCATCTGAATGATGTTATACTCCACACGTAATGATATCAAGTATACTTTGTACTGAATTAAAAAAAAACTCATCCAAATTGAATATAACTAAAGTTGAATTTCAGTTCAAAATTCAAGAGCTCTTAATGAAAAACTCTTCATTAGTCCTGAATCGGATAGAATGGCATTTTTAACACACAACAGTCTTAATACGAGGGTCAGATTGATAAGTCCCGAGCCTCGCACAGAGATGGCGCTACTAGGCCAGTTAGACGCTACCATCGTATAGCTTTCCTCTAGACTAGGTTGTATCTATATTTACAGGTCAGCTTGGTCAGTTTTTGAACGACATCATTTTTAACAAGACAACTTTAGAGTTTTCACGAGGATGGAGGATTTGCAAAAACGAGGAATGATTAAATACTTCCATTTGAAAGGCTTAACGCCTAAAGAAATCAAGGAGGAAATGGACAGTACATTGAAAGACTCTGCCCCTTGGTATTCAATGATTAAAAGGTGGGTTGCAGATTTTAAAATGGGACCTACGAGCACTAGTGATGAGCCCCGCTCTGGACGCCCTGTGTAGGTGAAAACTCCAGAGATCATTGGCAAATTCATCGTTTAGTACTGGAAGACGCAGATTAAAGTTGTACGAGATAACAGAGACTCTTAACATATAAAAAAAGTGCAGGTAATATTTTAAGTATTTTTTGGGGCTTTCACAAAGTTGACTCTGCGTTTGTTGACACCTGATCAAAATTTGCATAGAATAAATGTTTGTGTTAAGAATTTGGAGCTCTACCGTAAAAATCCCTCTGAATTTTTGAAGCGGCTTGTTACCTGAGATGAAACTTGGGTACATCACTACACTCCAGAAAGTAAATCACAGTCAAAACAGTGGATTGCGTCATGTGAACCAACTCCAAAAGAGGCAAATTTAATTTTGTTAATTAACAAGGTTATGGCGAGTGTTTTCTGGGATGCAAAAGGTATTATTTTTAATGAAGAATGTTTACTGAACAGCTAAGTGATGACGTGAAACGAAAAAGACGTCATAAAAATCCTATTTCATCGCGACAATGCACCGGCTCATCGTTCAGTCCTTGCAATGGGAAAAATTTGTCAATGTTCGAACTGCTTGAAAATCGACCCTATTCGCCAGATCTAGCACCTAGTGTCTACCACCTGGTCCCTAACTTCAAAAAGGACGAAGATTTCACTACAACGAGGATATCATTGATGCAATAAACAGCTATTTTGAGCTGCTTGATAAATCGCACTGCAGAGATGGTTTAATTAAATTAGAACACCGATATGGGAAATATATTAGCCTTTCTGGGGATATAAAATATTTTTTTTTCATTCAGAGGTCCGCGACTTATCAGCCGACCATCGTATAGAATTTTTAACCAACATCAGCAGCATAAATTTTGGATTAATATGTAAGATATTGTTTATCCTGGAAAACGAATGGGTTTTCTAGAGGAGTTAAAAAATTGTATCATTAGGATTGAATCAAATATCAAATAAGACTGTCTTTCGCTGATTTTATTGCGTGCTTAAGTAAAAAAAAAGTTTCTAAAAGCAAACTGAAGAGTACAACACGAAAGGCGACAACAAATCTCTGATTGGTTAACCCAATAAATCATAAAACTTTCATCAAATAGTTCCTACCAACATTACTCACCAGCAGATCTATATCAATATGTTTCGATCAAAAAACAATACATATTTTTATGCTGCCAATTGTCGCCTAGTAACTTCTTCAACATCTTATCATTATTGCCAATCAGTTAATTGATAAAATTTGTTTAGCATTTAAATATCAGAATGCTACTTGCACGGTACAATTTTTAAGTGGTTATTTCAATGCTTCCCACCCGAATTGTGAACACAACATGTCATTTCAGAATTGTTGATATCGTACGTAGGTACTTTTCAATATGAAATTTTCGATAAAATTAAGGACACCTAATTTGTAAGACTGTGACTGATTTTAGCACCAACAACAAAAACAACAAAAAAATTATACAAGCACTTGGAAACATTGATGTCTAGTTATTTTGTCTTATTTTAAATATCATGTTCCGAAAAGAGCATGGTGATAAAGCAAACAAGGAAGGAAAATTATCTTTATTCTTTTTCATTTTATTTGATGTTGTTGCTGGAAATAAATACATGACATGCTACTTATTGAGTATATAAAAGGCTGACGATTGAACGAAAATTGCAAGTCGTATTGATTTTGTCCGTTACGCAGGACGGAGTTTAGAAGCGGTAGTGATTCGTTTTCAAAAGGAAAATAATTTAAATTATTTTCATAAGTGGCAATAAAAGGATAATTTTTTGTGTGGATAATATGAGAGGTGAGATTTAACATTTATGTGTAATTAGTTCTAATTGAATTGAAGTGCAAAGAGATTTGTGCTGATAATGTTTTTATAGTGATTTAGTGATGGTTTGTGCGTGCTCATTAAATAAGTTTTTGCCTTACTTTTTGCCAACCGTCTAGGTGAAAAAAATCATCATTGTCACCTGTTTTAACAAAGATTAAGCTATTTTTTACACTGTATCTACACCATCCTGAGAAAATTGCCCTGATATACATCGTTACAAAGTTCAAGACTACGTCAAACTGAGAGATAGTCTATCTGGTTGAAAATATCCAGCGGATAAATTCCCCTCTAAGCGAACATAATAGATTTTTTCATTCTTTTAATGGTACCGGGTGGATGAGTTGCATCTTCCTCCATCAACTTTTTAAGAAAAACCAAAGATTCATTGCTCAACTTCCGATGTAAGCGTCTAAGCACGCAACTGAAATCAGGATTGCAGCAGTTGTCTCCTTAAAAAATATCGCTATCCGATTCAGCAGAATATTCTAATTTTTTAAAAACATTTTGGAAGCTGGTTTTTCAAATTTACTTCTCTAATTAAATGCACAAAATGTTGCGCCTGTTGACTTTAAATCTATGATAGTATAGTCATTTTTTTGGTTCAAAATAGATATATAGGCAAGTTATAGTGGTAGTCCTTTCATACAGAGATAGCGATGACAATAAATTTAGTTCAGCAGTGGTTTGTACGAATTTCTGTAGGGTTTGCAATGCGTAAAGGATCTCATTTCTGGTTGGTTTCTTGAAAGGATTCTTCTCAGCCAGCTTCACTTTCTGCTTCGTTCTCATTTCCGTCATCATAATCGAGGCTGCAAATTTCGATGTTGTTGTCCAAAGGAACATATTCAGAGAAGGACATTGGTTCCTGGAGTTGCAACACCGATAGGTCATTTTTATAATCGATGGGAATTGGAGGATTAGGAAGATATGGCGGTAAATCATTCAATTCGCAAATATTCCAAGCTTTTTGGAAGCAGTTTGCAATTGTGGGATTGGTTACATCATTGCTCGCATTGTATTGTAGAACGTTCAATTTGAAATTTGTTTGTTCTGCACTTGCCTATTTTCTGCAGCCATTTTTCTCTGAAACTTTTTATGCCGAAAGAAGTGGAATTCTTTCAAGGATTCTTCTTATGAGTGTAGTAGTAAGACACACACTTTCATATAAAATTCCCTGGGGTTAGATCGGGAAGAGATGTACCCTACATGCTGAAAGTGTAATAGTAAATATGCCCAAAGTGTACTAGTAGCGACAGCCAAACTAAGCCAAAGTGTCCTACTAAGCCACAACCAAAGTGTATTACTGAATCGAGTGTTGTAGAAGTGAAGAGTGTTTCGCAAGTAGTAAGACAGACCCTTTCATAAAAAATCGTTTGGCGTTAGTGAGGGACAACACATGCTTAAAATGTGTTACCTCGTCGAGCTGCCCGACACGAAAGCATCTTAGTGGATCGATAGCTTCTTGTATGAAGATCTGGGTTTGAGTCAGGCCGGCTGGCTATTTGCGAGTGTGTGTGCTATGAGATGGATCGTGAGCTGGGTTTTTGAAAGCGCTGGTTGGTTGAGAGCTGGTTTCAATACGGGGAGAGTGGTTTTGATATAGGATTTCGTGAGCGAGGTGAAGACCTCGAACGTTGTATTTCAATCAAATCAAAAATCAATGGTTTTGAATGAAAGTGTCGTGGAAAACACCACATGGCAATCGTAGCGTTAAAGAATATCGTGGAAAAAACCACATGGCAAGCGTAAAAGTCAGAAACTGGTTATCGGCTTGTTTTGAGTCGACGTCCGCGTAAATCATTTCGATTCATTTTGTTGAGGCATTCAGGATTTGTATATTTTCCATTGATCCATGGTTTTCGCTTTTCAGATCCATCAGCGGTACCACTGTAAGCCGTTCCTTGCTTTTGGCACCCCCGTGTAATTTTATTCCTTTGAATTCCAATGAACGGACTGGAAGTAAATTGTAAAATACACCCGTCTCATCCAGATTAAAAGTTTCCTTTTCACAATGATATTTTTTGCTTTGCTTCTTTAAAATTGGTGAGCCAATTGGTAACGCTTTCTTCGCTCACTTTATTCGCTTCACCACATAAAATATGAGAAGAAATGTTGTGTGTCCTTTGAAATTTTCAAAGCCAGCCATCTGAGCATTCGAAATTTTTCGCACCAATAGAAACATTTATTTCCTTCGTTCTTATCAATTTTTTGGAAATAGGAATGTTCAAATTCCTTGTTTTCTGGATCAATCCAGAAGTTTCATCTCGACTTCTACATTTGTCGCTTTGCGAATGCGTTTGGATGCAGCTGGTGAGCCAGAAGCAGGAGCAGTGTCTATCTTTTTCCTGTTTTTTGTTATTGTTCGAGATTCGTGTTAACCGAAAGGTCCGCGTTAACCAGGGATTTCTTAATGAGGTTCGAATAAAAAGATCGGAGGAAAGAACTTTGTTCGTGTTAGACGATGATTCGTGTAATCCGAGTTCGTTTTTTGGTAAAACCTTTGTATTTTGAGTAACCGCTGAGCATCAGTTAGTTACTAACCATCTCTTAATTGTGCCAAAAGGATCAGCTCGCCATTCTCAAGGGTTGATCAATCAAAACTCGAAGATCTTTTTAACACGGATCATGACGTAAAAAAGGAAACGGTTGAAAGAGATGACTAGAATTCAAACAGCAGTTTTATTTCGCACAACACTATTAACACAATCCTAACTTCTAATTTCAATTTATAGCCCTTATTTTTGCGGTGATTTTGACCACTGCATTAACCCTAAGGGTGTCGGCACAATCATGCGGAACACTTTTGCATGGCCAAAATACCCACGATCCACTCGATTGCCGAACCTATTTTCAATGCATCAATGGAGAACTATCGAAAAGGACATGTCCTCAAGGCATGTTCTATGACGAAACCAAAGGACTATGCATTATTAACACCGGACAATGCGTTATTGGATTTAATGCTGGAACGGCATGTGGAAATTTGACGAATGGTGCCTTTTCACCGGACCAAAGCGATTGCGTACAGTTCTTTGTATGCATAAGTGGTTCACTGAGGCGGCTATCCTGTCCCGATGGTCAATATTTCAATCCTGTTCAGTTGCAGTGTTTCGATGATGATGGAACATGTTCACAAGTCAAATCGAAATATATCAAACAAACGGTATCAGAGGTAAGAGTCATGTTCAGAGTTCCGATCGAATGTTGTATCCTTCATTGTTTTATGTTGCAGTTTAATTGTGGTTCTTTTCCAAACGGTGCTAAAGTAATGAGTGCTAAGGATTGTACACGCTATTCAATTTGCCTAAATGGAGCGTTTGCTGAACAAGTATGCCCAGCTGGTTTGTACTTCAATCCATCGTACAGTGCATGTATCCTTAACGACGGATCGTGTGCGTCAAGATCTACATCGGGCAGACATCATGAATGGGTGAGAATTTTTCAAAAAAAAAGTATATGCAATATATTTCAAAACAGTCATAAGCGACACCGACATCGGTAATGTAACCATGCAATTAGGTCATAAAAATATATTTTATAATTGCAGCTTAATCTAAATTGTGGTCACATTCCTAATGGCGAGCTAGAAAAGGATCAATTCAATTGTGCGAAATTTTTCGTATGCAGTCAAGGTAGTCTAATGCACTTGGCCTGTCCGCGTAGTCAATATTTCAGTAGAAGCCTAATGCAATGCGCGGTTGACGATGGCTCTTGCAAAGATGTTGTAGCAGCAGAGAAACAGCAAAGGACTCCAGACGCTAAGTCGGTTAGTAATTTAGTTCATATCAATCGAAATTCAAACTATAAGGAAAAATCAACCCTTAACATTGTTCTAGTGTGCATGTTGCGGAGACTATGCCAACGGTGAAAATGTTAAAGATACAAAAGATTGTCAATCATACTTGATATGTTGCAATGGAGAATTGTTGCCGCAAAAATGTCCTGCTGGCGAATATTTCAATGAAAATACCAGATCCTGTTTGCCCGACAATGGTGCTTGTGTTCCAGTTACACCGAAACCGGTAAGATGGTGGTTTTATGAAATGGAGTATTTTTCTTCAAATAAATTTCACTTTCTGATTTTGAAAATTTATAGACAAATTGTGGCGTGTATAATGACGGTCAACATATACCAGATCAAACAAATTGTATCAACTATTTTGTGTGCTCGCGCGGTGAAATCAACAAAATTTCATGTCCCAATGGTCAATACTTCAACAAAATACGACTAACATGCATAGCTGATGATGGTAGCTGTTCTAGTATTGTACCAACCACACCATCACCAACTGCAGTATGTTAATTTGATAGCATCAAAAAATTAATATAATCCTTTTTTTTTGAATTTGCACAGGGCAATTGCGGTAGCTATGCAAATAACGAATGTTGGCAAGACAGTAATAATTGTCAAGGATATTATATATGTTGCAATGGAGAAGTCATGCAACAAACATGTCCTTATGCTCAATATTATGACGCGAATCTTAAGAAATGTGCTCCGGATACCGGTCAATGTAAATGTTCACCGGAACCAAGTCCTTGCGATTGCGGCAACTATACAAACGGTGAATTCATAGCTGATAAAGAGAATTGTGTTTGGTTCTTTGTGTGTGTTAATGGCAGGTTGCTTAGCAAATCATGTCCTGATGGATCTTATTTTAATGAAAAACATCGACGATGCTTTTTGGACGATGGTACTTGTGATGCTGTTATACCAACTTTACCACCAACAAATCAGGTTAGTTATGCAATCAATTGTTAGGTTTTTAATTTAAATAATAATATTTAAGAATATTATTTGGATGCACTACACCTTTACAATAATTACGCTTGACAAGATTCAAAAAAAATCCGCTTTGAAATCATATATTTACATCAATTCTCTCTAGTTTCTAACAAAATCGATGATGGTTACCTCTTAAAAAGTTTTGAAAGTTACTAGACAATTTTAAAGAAGGATATCTGAAATATTGAAAGAAGTAGAACATATATGCCACGTCAATTTGTCTGATTTACAAGAAAGAAACTGATTTTTTAATAGGCCTAGAAGATATTTCGTTCTTAAGCTCTGCAATGCGCGAGACCAATATTTTGGGAAGCCTATTATTCTGGTTACGAAAAAAATATCAGTGCAGTCGTGAGATACAAAATCACCATCAAGGTCTTAGTTTCATTCAGCAGAATAAAATTCAGGAGATGCATGTAAGGACTATGGACATGCTGATTAAGTCTACACTTAAAATATTTCAGATTGTGCAGCACTACGCTACACCACCTACTTCGCAGCACATTTGTGCGAGGGGGTTCTTGTAGATAGTAACATATGACGTGTTCCAATTTGAATTGTACTTCCAACACTTTTGCGATATACTTCATGTTTTATCGCATCCTTTTTTAAGAAGACATGTATATTGAGCCTTCCTTAACAACACAAATATGTTATAAGTTATTAGCGATTTATTTTACGTTCATTGTTGCTCTGAGATTATTGAAACCTTTTTCTTTGTACAATAAATAAAATAAACTAGCACATAAATTTTTCAGTGAAACATTTGTACTTTTTAAAGTATTTTTTTAAGGGTTTACTGACCAGACATTTTCAATTTACCAAAAAAAATATTACTTAAACATATACTACTTGAGGTAAACCACTTTATTTTCGTGGACCAGCTTATGCATAGTTTAGTAGTTTCGATCATTTAACTTCTTCACCTTAAAAACACTTTTTATCTCTTCTTCGAAGGCATAATTTTAGTTATGGAAACTATCAAATCAACAGCTTCCACCAAAAAAAATGTGTCAACCAATCAAATGAATGTCAAAATACGTACAGACATGTATATTTAAATTTTCTACTTGTAGCAAACGCAATTGACTTGAAACACAAACACTGAACACACACCATTATCTATCCTCTTGCATATCCACGGTCACTCAAGTCTCGAAAATTTCATTGTATGCGAATTGACGATAGATGTCGCGCCATTAGTAAATTTCTGGCACTGTGATCAATTGTACGTGCGAAATTCAATTCTAAAGATATATTTTTTCGCTTGTGATATGATCCATTCTATTTTAAAGGGGGGAAATATCGCCGCTCTTGATCAAGGAGATAAACTTCCACTTTGTTGAGTTTCATTAAAATCCATCCACCAGTTTACATGTGAAGCGTGCACAAATAATTAGTCATACAGAATATTTCAGAAATAGTATATTTTTGTATCTGCTGGTTTCAAATAGTCCCGCGAAATTCAATTCAATGTTCCTATATCGAATTCTCAATAATTAAAGCTTAGATATAAAGATTTTTTAATAACCAACTTATTTTATTTGGCTAGTGTTGCGGTAACCTAACAAACGGAGAACAAGGACCAGATCCTAATGATTGCGCCAAATACGTTATTTGCTGTAATGGCGAGCTGATTTATCAAACATGCTCGGAAGGATTTTACTTTGATGTGGCTCAAAAAATGTGCGTAAAAGACAATGGAGAATGCAAACCGATGGTAAGATATATCTCAAATTAATGATTAATGATTTGTGACAGAAAATCAGTTAAATAAAATCCTAGAGTCCTGCATTTTCAGGGGATTTAAAACAAATAAATACACAATTATATCTTAGTAATTTTAATCTTGTTTTCATTGATGAATTTTCAGCTTTGCGAAGGTATTTATCCAGAAGGATCAATGAAACCGAACGAAACAGTTTGTACAGATTACTTAGTATGCCGAAATGGAGACTTTGTCAACGAACGGTGTCAAGATGGCTACTATTTCAACCCTGATGCCTTGGCATGTGAAGTGGATAATGGTCAATGTACAATCACACAGGCAAGTGAAAACTTAACATAACGGCTACCGTGAAAATCAAATGTAGAAAAACAAATACAACTTTCAATAGGAAGCAGCACTAGTAGATAATCTCTTTCAATATAATCTACGGTATTCAAGAGGCGTATTAGGCAATAAGGATTATGTCTAATTTATAATTATCAACCATGATTATTGCCTCACACTCTCTCAAAACTAGAGTAACAAATTATTTACAATTTTTGGAAAGATGTAAACATACATTTGTGGCACGTTACAAAAAATTGTTCTTATAACGTCCACTTACCAACCGTAGTAGCCAAGATTCGAATCTCAGCGCCGATGCAAGATTTGCCTTCTCAATTTTTATTTCCTTTTGGCGGATTCACATTCAAATATCGAAAACAAGCCAAACAATTGCACACTTTCCAATGAAAGACAAGTGTTATTACTCCATATTTTTGTTTTTTTAATTATACCAGGGATTTTTCATGATACAATCCTAAATTTTCAGAGGATATTCAGCAAATAAAAATGCAATTATTTCTTTGTAATTTTGATATTTTCCTCATTGATTAATTTTCAGCTTTGCGACGGTATGTACCCAGAAGGAACACTGAAGCCGAACGAAACAGTTTGTACAGATTACTTGATGTGCCAGAATGGAGAGTTTGTCAACGAAAGATGCCAAGATGGCTACTACTTCAACCCTGATGCCTTGGCATGTGAGGTGGATAATGGTCAATGTACAATCACACAGGCAAGTGAAATCTTAACATTACGGTTACCGTGAAAATCAAATGTAGAAAAACAAATACAACTTTCAATCGGAAGCAGCACTAGTAGATAATCTCTTTCAACATTAATCTACGGTATTCAAGAGGCGTATTAGGCAATAAGGATTACGTCTAATTTATAATTATCAACCATGATTATTGCCTCACACTCTCTCAAGACTAGAGTAACAAATTATTTACAATTTTTGGAAAGATGTAAACATACATTTGTGGCACGTTACAAAAAATTGTTCTTATAACGTCTGCTTACCAACCGTAGTAGCCAAGATTCGAATCTCAGCGCCGAGACAAGATTTTCCTTCTCAATGTTTATTTACTTTTTCGCGGATTCAATTTCAAATATCGCAAACAAGCCAAGCAATTGCACACTTTCCAATGAAAGACAAGTGTTATTACTCCATATTTTTGTTTTTTTAATTATACCAGGGATTTTTCATGAGGAAATCCTAAATTTTCAGAGGATTTTCAACAAATAAAAATGCAATTATTTCTTTGTTATTTTGATATTTTCTTCATTGGTTAATTTTTAGCTTTGCGATGGTATGTACCCAGAAGGATCAATGAAGCCGAACGAAACAGTTTGTACAGATTACTTAGTGTGCCGGAATGGAGAGTTTGTCAACGAAAGATGCCAAGATGGTTACTACTTCAACCCTGGTGGCTTGGTATGTGAGGTGGATAATGGTCAATGCACAATCACACAGGCAAGTGAAAACTTAACATTACGGCTACCGTGAAAATCAAATGTAAAAAACAAATACAACTTTTAATCGGAAGCAGCACTAGTAGATAATCCCTTCCTTCAATTCTCTACGGTATCCAAGAGGCATATGAGGCGATATAATTAGGTCTAACTGTAATTACCATTGATTATTATGGCCTTATCCGCCGCGTCAAACTACCGACCAATTTCCCTACTTTTGGTCTGCTCCAAGCTACTGAGAAAACATATTCTTAACTTTATTCTCTATCACTTTGGTCATCTGATTGCAAAAGAGCAACATGGTTTTCGTTCCCTTCATTCCACGTCTTCTAATCTTGTTGGCTTTACAAACTTTGTTGGAAATTCTTTCGAGTCCAGACTGGACGTCCATGTTATTTATACAGATTTTGCAAAGGCATTTGATACAGTGCCTCATGATATTCTCTTGAATAAATTAGTCACCCTTGGCTTCCCAGACTTTCTTTTGGGTTGGCTATCTTCTTATCTTACCGACCGAAGCTGCCGTGTAGTTTTCAATGGCTGCACTTTGTGTCCGTTTTCTCCAAATTCAGGTGTGCTTCAGGGCTCAATTCTAGGACCGCTTCTCTTTCTACTTTTCATAAATGACCTGCCTTATTGCTTCTCTTGTGAATGTCTTTTATACGCCAACGATCTTCGGCTTTTCGCTCGCATCAAAAACTATAGTGATTGCCTCAACCTGCAAGCTAACATCAACATCTTGTCTAGCTGGTGTTTAGAAAATGGCCTAACGCTTAACGTAGACAAATGCTTTATGATATGTTATTCTTTGAAAAAACACCATTTGACGCCATCTACCATATTAACAACAGTGAATTAAAAAGAGTTAACACTAAAAGACCTTGGAGTTATTTTCGATGAGAGACTTCGCTTTAATTTTCACTATTCCGACTTAGTAAATCGTGCATCACGTATGTCTGGTTTCGTACTTCGAACTTCCCAACACTTCTCCTTTATCGAAAGCTCCCTCACACTTTATCAAACCCTGGCGCGAAACATTCTCGAGTATGCTTCGGTTGTTTGGTCGCCTTATCTTGCTTGTGATCGTACACTGCTTGAGTCCGTTCAACGTAAATTAACCGATCTTTGTTTTATAAATTCGGCCTACCGTATACGGAGTATCCTGATCGCTTGAGAATTTTGAAACTTCCCTCACTTCTTGATCGCAGAGTACTTCTCGATCAATGTTTTTTGTATAAGTTATATACCGGCCTCATTATGTGTCCTGCATCCGAAAGCATAGCACTTCGCGTTCCTTCCCATAACACCAGGAGCTTCAACTTTTTTAACAACACCATTGCTGAATTAGCTGTATACTATAACTCTCCTTTGCAGAGAATAATGAGACAGCATGATGCACTTCAACTTGGTCCTATGTCCTCATCTTTTTATTTTTTTAAACGTACTTTAGCTTCAAAACTTGAAACACTGTAATTTTAATGTGTAATTAGATCTAATCTGTTCATTGAATTTTCCTAAATAAAAATAAATAAATAAATAATAGTTGCTACTGCCGGCAATGTATTATCATTAGAAAAAATCTTAAGCTTGTGAAACATGCGTTTGGGTCACATTATGAAAAAGTGTCCTTATAACGTCTGCTTACCAATCGCAGGAGCCAAGATTTGAATCTCAGCGCCGATGCAAGATTTGCCTTCTCAATTTTTATTTCCTTTTTGGCGAATTCACATTCAAATATCGAAAACAAGCCAAACAATTGCACACTTTCCAATGAAAGACACACTCGTGTTGTTACTCCATACTATTATTTTTTTTAATTATACCAGGGGTTTTTCATGAGAAAATCCCAAATTTTCAGAGGATTTTCAGCAAATAAAAATGCAATTATTTCTTTGTAATTTTGATATTTTCTTCATTGGTTAATTTTCAGCTTTGCGATGGTATTTACCCAGAAGGATCAATGAAACCGAACGAAACAGTTTGTACAGATTACTTGATGTGCCAGAATGGAGAGTTTGTCAACGAAAGATGCCAAGATGGCTACTACTTCAACCCTGATGCCTTGGCATGTGAGGTGGATAATGGTCAATGTACAATCACACAGGCAAGTGAAAACTTAACATTACGGCTACCGTAAAAATCAAATGTACAAAACAAAAATAGTTTCCAATCGCAACCAGTACTAGTAGATAATCCCTTCCTTCAATTCTCTACGGTATCCAAGAGGCATATGAGGCGATATAATTATGTCTAGTCTGTAATTATCAACGATTATTATGGCCTTATACTTTCCCAGGACTTGAATAACAGATCACTTGCAGCTTTTGCCAAGTAACTTTTCCAAAGCAGCATAGTTTCTACTGCCGGCAATGAAATTAGAAAAAATCTTAAGCTTGTGAAACATGCGTTTGTGTCACATTATGAAAAAGTGTCCTTATAACGTCTGCTTACCAATCGCAGGAGCCAAGATTTGAATCTCAGCGCCGATGCAAGATTTACCCTCTGGGCGTTTATTTAGTTTTGGCGGATTCACATAAAAAAAATCGTAAACAAACCTAATATTTGCATTAGTACTAATTTTCAAAGGTTATTCGGAGCAATGCAATAACTGAAATATCCGGGAAAGTTAGGTGCAAAGCTGAGCTGATTCATTCAGGCTGCAAAATTCTTAAAACTGGCTACGATTTTCAACAGTTTGCAAAGATAAAATCCGGTCAGATTTCAGGAAATTTGCGGTTTTCCTTAAGAGAATAGTAGACCGAAAGAAAACTTTAAAAAATAATTGTTACAAAATATGTTATTGGCGCAATTGAAGGAAAGGAAGCATTTGATCACGTGGATTGGTGCCTCTAGTTTTTCATCTGGAAGTGATCCAGCAGTTGCTCAGTCACCGTTTTCTGCGTATCTGCTTACTTTCCATTGTAAGACACAACCTTGTTGTCACTCCATGCTTATAGTATTTTAGTTATACAAGGTGATGATGATTTTTGATGATGCCATCCTGAATTTTCAGGGAATTTAAAACAAATAAATACACAATTATATCTTAGTAATTTTAATCTTGTCTTCATTGATGAATTTTCAGCTTTGCGATGGTGTTTATCCAGAAGGATCAATGAAGCCGAACGAAACAGTTTGTACAGATTACTTAGAGTGCCGAAATGGAGAATTTGTCAACGAAAAGTGTCAAGATGGCTACTACTTCAACCCTGTTGACTTGGTATGTGAGGTGGATAATGGTGAATGTATAGTCACACAGGTAACTATTTTAATTTAACTTTTATATACATGAATTTAATGAAGTTCATGAGAGGCATATAGAATTTAGAATGAGTCGATTACCTTTCCCCAAATACTCATGAGGTGGAGGTTCGAAGCAAATACCTTAGTGTGAGTAAACATCCTGCCTTCAAGTCAGCCACCCTCTAGCTTCCATAAAGATAACACTTAAGTAGCATTCTATAGAAGCTGCAAACAGAGCCAGTCTACTTGATGAAACTTGTAGAGGTACCAGACAGATTTTGCTTGCACCGAGCTCCAAACGTACTAAGCAACCCCTCATATGAGACGTTCAAAAAGGGGGCTTGGGCTCTTAACGGCAGTAGCTCGCATTTATGTTAGCAGCCTAGCCAGTTTTATAAGAGAACAGAAAGGATTCTCAGCACCCTTTCCTTTTATCTTGTAGTATTAACATGCTTCGGTTGAGGTCTTAGTGAACCATCTCTGAAAAAAATGCCTGGCACCTCAACCTATCTATCGATATTGGTCACTTGCAGATACTGCAACACCTTAAATTAATTAATTTTTGATTTTCCAAATAAACTATCAGAATCAATACTTGATCTGATTTCAATTCGTACGATTTCAGCTTTGCGATGGTATTTACCCAGAAGGAACAATGCAGCCCAACGAAACCTTTTGTACAGATTACTTGATTTGTCGCGATGGAGAATTTGTGAACGAAATGTGTCCAACTGGTGAATATTTCAACAAAGAGAGCTTACAATGTGAAGTGAATGATGGTGAATGTGACGTACCAACAGTAACAATACCACCGGTAAGTAGAAACCTAAGACAAAACGGAATTTTGCATTTCGTCCTTTTTATTTAATGTTCACTTTCAAACATACTTTCGTATGAAACTGTAGCAATATTTCAGGGTTTACCTTTTTATTAATGGCTTGCAGTGTCTGCGGCAAAATTAGCAGAGTTTTTCGGTTATACACAATTTGATAATAATTATTATTTCATTTTTGGAGCTTTCACAAAGATTTCCTCGACTATTTGATGGCAAAAATATTGGTATAAAAACCATCTAATGAACGAATGCAACTTAAAAATATATAAACCTCATGAAATAAAATTATTCACGAATAAATAGATTCTATATCATAAACTACATAACACATCCATTTGTATCTGTTGGTTCTGTTCGAAATACTCTCATTCAATCGTTTTTCATCGTTAGCTCATTTAATCGCTTTCAAAAACACGCGGTACTAATGCCACTATCCATCCGTTTACATATCCTCGACTACTCAAGTCTAAAAGTTTCAAAGGCATGCCACTCGGCGGTAAATTGTGTCGCAGATGCTTTTCTACATGGTCTTCATAGAGTATGATTATAGGGTATAATTTCACGCGTGAAATTGAATTCTGGAGATCGTTTTTTTATAAAATCTTTCCTTATACGAAGTTAAAAGTATACTAAATGTTGCCCCAGAATATAAGATATTAACGTGTAAAATTGCACCAAATTGCGTCTAGAAATTTTTGTGCAACGCGTTCACAGGCACACAGAAAAAAACAGACGAAGAATGGTATATCTGTTTCTCCTGTTTTCAAGTCAACTAAATTCAACTAAATTTTTTATTAAAAACTATTTTTTTTATTAATTAAATTCGATTTACAAACATTGATTTATTATAGCAGAGATTTAGGTATGAAATGCAGTCAATAATAGCAAATTGATTTCAGCATGAAGATTTGGTTTGAAAGAAAACATCGAATTTAAATACTTTTGATAATTTCAAAAATATATTTTCTATTCTGAAAATTTATTCACTTTAAAATTCAATTTAGTTTTTATGAATTTTTTTCTAGAAATGCGAAGATGAAGGGCACATTATTCCAAGTCCAGAAGCTTGCAACAGTTTCTTGGTATGTTGTAATGGAAGCTTCATCACTATTAAGTGCCCCGTCGGCTACTATTTTGACCCGGAACAAATGGTCTGTGACGTTAATAATGGCGCTTGTGGCGGTGCTGTTACACCACCAATTAGTTCAACAATAACCGAAACACCCACAACGACAACAACAACAGAAATGCCTACAACAACAACGACAACACAAATGACTACAACAACAACAGAAAGACCCACAACGACAACGACACAAGCGCCTGTAACAACAACAACAACAAGCACGACGCAATCACCTTCAACACCGGTAAGTTTATCATATTCCCATTATAAAAGGGTAGGGCACCTTTTCCAGTATCACGGCACATTGGATCCATTGAAATATTTGGAATATCTTTGAAAATACCAAACATATTTAGGGTCTTTCCGAAGCTCAGCCAATGGTATTCGTTGTGAAATGGCCAGATACGATCATGCCGGAACGAAAGGATTCAATATCTTTGTAATGACAAATGGTATAATTTCGACGAGTTCACTATATTTCAGATAACTTACTATCCTATTCTCGCGATGAAAGATGCCAGGCAACATATAGGTGCTTAAATTTCAAACAATAGCTAAGGCTTCGAGCTATTTCCAGGATTTTAAAGATCTACCAGTTTATATATCGTCCTGTAGGCATATTGTACAACTGGTTTAATTCAATCGGCAATCCTTTTATGAAGCTATTATGGATCTTCTTCTATTTGTGGCGTTAAGACAGGACCAGATTATTTGACCTGCTATTGAATTTAGTCAAGCCTAGTAAATTGTATAATTTCGACCAGTTTACGTAATTTAAAATAATTTTTTAGCCCTTTCTTGGGATGAAGCATTTCAGATGAAATATATGTGCATATCATTGAAAGAATTAAGAGAGAACTTTGAGACTTCGACCTATCAGTTGATTTATTATAAAAATACTACAGGATTTTTAGGGTTTAAAATTAGACCAATTTTTTCAAGGGTATAATTTCGTATAGTTCACTTAATTAAGGGCAAATTTTGTCTTATTCTCATAAGAAAGCATTCCAAATGTAAAAAGGATGCCGAACATTCAAGCAATAAATTTCCACCGAATGGATGTATGTTTGCCAAAATACTTGAGAGTGTCGAGGATCTACCAGTTTATAGATCTTCCTTTGCGCACACTAAAAGACGGCTTTCATTTCATTCACTTTACAATTGTAAAGCTTGTATGGATGCTCTCCTAATAGTAGTGTTTGGATAGTGCTAGATCATGTTGTCAGGAGCCAGATATTGTCAACTCTATTTTAATGGTATAATTTCGACCAATCCATTATATGTAAGTTAAATTTCTGTTCTATACAAGCACTAAATAGGGAAGAGAAGAATTAAACCTATCAAGTGATTGGTCTAAAAAAAATGCCAGGACTTAAAGGGCTTCCCAGCTCATACATCTGAATGCGCAATATTTCTATAAATTTAGTAGTAACTCTGGTATCTAGTGATTTGCAATAGGAAAGCCAGATATTCGGATTATATTTCAAACGAGACCCAACATAGTGCAGATTCGATTTTGACCTTTGGCTCTTAAGTTATCTTCTCATTGTCAAGATATCAATTTGCCAGAAAAGCCTGGAAGCACGAGAAAAATAAACTTTTATCCACTCATTTCTACGATTTTTGCCGAAGCTGTAGATCGTAAGAGAAAAACGATCCAACATTTTCGTGCGAATGCACAGCACCATCCAGGAAACGCATGCAAACGCTAGACTCGCCCTTCTTGGATCGGAAGTAGCTAATTTAAACATAAGCTGCATAGCTAATGAATTTAAATGGTTCTCGTCATCCCTTAAGTTCTAGTGCCGACCAATGATTTTGTGGTATCATAATGGGCCTATGGCCTTTGTAAACCATCTTCTGATAAAGAGGACTGCAACTAAAGTAGCATCCACTATCAAAAAAAAAATACAGACCATATTTTTAGATAGCATTATTATAAATTTTTGCTAATGTCTTATTATTTCAAATTTTGAAGGCTCCTTGTGGTGATTTGAATGACAGCGAAACAGGACCGAATGCTGACGATTGTGCAGGTTTTGTAGTTTGTTGTGACGGCAGATTAATAAACGTAAAATGTCCTGACAAATACTATTACAATGAAACGACCAGAGTTTGTGAATTTGATAATGGACAGTGTGTATCAGTAAGTAATCAATTTTTTAAAATGTATTCAATTCAATCAGGTTTTTGTCTTATATGTATGTATATTAGAAAGATGGTGGCAATGTACAAACCCATGTTCATAGTACAGTTTATATAAGATTGTTTACAAAAGTTCTGGCTCTGAGACCAGCAATTAATGTGGTCTATGACCGTATTTGGAGAGACAGTACATTACGATTAATTTGTATGACTTCAATTTTTAATAGTATAATTAATCTCTTAGAAATCATGTGGTGAAGTTCCAAATGGTGGATTTATACCAGACAAGGACGATTGTCAGGCCTATAAAATTTGTTTGGATGGCGAGTTAGTCAATCAAATGTGCTCCGATGGTTCTTATTACAACAAGACAAACGAAAGCTGCGAACTAGATGAAGGACAATGTAAAATTGTTCCTACCATTACTGTTCCGGTAAATTATCAGTTTTTTCTATATAGTCAAGAAAATACGTAAACAAATCACTTATATGCATTTTCAGTTGTCTTGTGGCAGTGTTGAAGATGGCGAAATCACGGCCAATGCAAACAATTGCAAGAAATATGATGTTTGCTGTAATGGTACAACGGTCACTATTGAATGTCCTAATGGATACTATTTCGCTCCTAACATTAAGACTTGTGCTAAAGATAATGGTAACTGTGCGCCTTCGACAACAACTACAGAAACACCACCCACAGCAGTAAGTTTCTTAAAAATTAATTAATTTTCATTAAAAACTCCGATTTTCTTTCATTGTTGAAATCATCTCAATGAAGACACTGTAATGAATGCAATTTTTATAATCAAAATAACTAACCAAGATGATTTTCAGGCAGATTTAAATATTTGAATCATATATCTGTGGAAAGCCTCTTGTACCTTGAATTGTATTAATTTTTAGTGTTGGCATTTTTTCGCAATCAGGATTTCTCGTTCAATATCATGCTCGTCGATGACCGTGAACCATCTACCAAACAATCGCTGGATGACGGACGTTAACAGAAGCACGCCAGTCATTGTTAATACTTCGATTGCCAACCATTGACATGCAATAGCGCATCTGTAACGCGACTAGGCCCTCCATATACTCACTGGGTTGGCGACTTTTTCGACGATTTGAAAAAGAAAGGATTCACTAAAGACTTGTTGCTTAATGGTTTTATTTCATTTCTATATTTTTTGCAATGAATATAGTCTTGAGTGTACTAAGTATGCTATTACAAAAGTGAGCCTGTTTGCGTTTGGTGATCAATTCTATCTATCTTGGCTTCTTGAAATTCTTTCAATTGTCCAAACTCCTTCATTTGCAAATTGCAGAATATTTTGATCTATAACGTTGTTAATTTGCGTACGCGTTCAGAGCTTCAAAAAAAATACGTATTCTATACAGGGCTGCCGAGATAAATCTGCAAAATGGAATGCAAGTACGAAAACAAGGGGGTTGCAATCTGAGCTAAACGGTGGCCACACATCGGGTGACCAGTGTTAGAGCACATTGCTATGGAGCCACGCTTGAGTCTTCCTTGCTTTGTGAGAGGGTCCTGAGTCCTCCTGAATCACGTAACCTCTTCCAGCAGCGACTTTGTCCATTCAAGGCTTTACAACAGTCTCCAGAACGTGAATGTCAATTTCGGTGTTGATTTTGAAGTCTTCATCGAAGGAATGCGGCGGCATAAAGTCCCCTTCGCTGCTTATGACTGATGCTGGAAATTCGGTGTGCATGACGATAGGCACTTCTGAAGGATCTTGACAAAGCCATCTGTCATTTTGACGATTCACTTTTCTGTCCTGGATAAAATTCTTTTCGTCCGAAAAGAATCTTAGAAGTCCAGCACTGTCGTGTTTCAAGTCATTCAACAATCCTTCAGATTTAAGTTTCCGGTCAGCTTTGTTTTTTTTTGTCAGCAATTGGCGTTGCCTTAAGACAAAGGATTTGTAGTCAAAGTCCTCGTGCACTGCCAAACCAATTGTTGACCGCGCAACGCCCATATCCTTCGCTAACTTGACCATGCTGCATCTATGGTCCTCTTTGATCTTCTCTTTCAATGTGTCAAGAAAGTCTGCTGTCCTTTTGCTATTGCTTGTAGTCAAAGTCTTTTTTTTTCAATGTGTCAAGAAAGTCTGCTGTTCTTCTGTGGTCCGACCATTTGCTATGGCTTGCATGGTCAAAGGATACCTCATCCGGGTCGTATGCTTTTGAAATGTTTTTTGCAATTTCATAAACTTGCGTTTTCTTGTATCCAAACCACTCGATTATTTCCTTGGGCGATTTTCCGGCGTGAAGTGACTCGAGTATCGCAGCTCTTCTGTCTCTTCTGTCCTGGTCCTGGCTCATGTTTGCGAAGGTGTTTGCATTTCAGTGACTCGTAACACTAGGAAAAGGGCGTAGGCCAGATTACACGTGACACTCGTTAGAGGCCAACATTTAAACATATTCCGGATTTACCTCGGCAGCCCTGTAGAATAATGGACTTTAAAACATGACCAACTATCCTGACAAGCATTCACATCGGATTAAATCACCATCACCTATCTGAAATAGCTTTGGGGACTTTTCAGGTGGGAGTACCGGGTATGTTGCTAATTATTTGGATCAGTGTTGGCATAACTGATAGGTTTCACGCTTTACTATCTACCGACTGCAGTTTTTTTATCGCTCCTCAATCTTTTGCAAATTCTGCATAGCTCCCTCAAATTATCACCACGCATCTAATTGATTCGACATAAGGAGAGTTTTCTATACACGATGTATTTTTTTTATAACGCAGTGTTTTTTTTTGGAAGAATACTTTTACGTGACGTGTAATGTTGGCTTCCCACGCCGTGTCAGCTCACGCCAATAAACGAATGGTTGGTTTCAAACATGTATGTCAATACCACTCTTTCGCAATTGCAAGCAACAGGTAGGTGACGCAAGCAGAATCGTAGCCCCGGTTCGCTTCGGCAAAGTAACAAAAATGTTACTTCCAAATTATTTCTATATGCCGTTTAGGCTATACATGAATAAATGAAATGCAGCTAATGAGCGAGAAATTTCAGTGATAAAATATAAATTATTTAGCCTGGAGCATTGGGCTAAAAGCACCGAAGGAAATAGTTTTGATATTTCTTATTGAGCAATGAATTTAACCATACAAAAAATCACGATAGGAACTAGACTCAAATAAAGTAAATGGATCTGATCTGATACTTCTGGGCTGTTGAATTCAGTATAAACCGATAAATTTCATCTATTCTAATAAGTTTTCTTCGCTAGCTATATTCCAATCATGTTTGAAATCCTTTCATCTTACCCCAGTCTATTAAAATGAGGACAAAAGGTCAGCCGAAAGCTGTGGAGGCAGACCACTAAATTGTTTAAGAAAAATTGTCTACGGAAAATTTACTGCCTTGAGCGAAAGAGCTCCTTCTAAGCAAACAACAAGAAGAGTTGGCTGCTACTTACTTTATGATTTTAGTCTCTTAAAAAGGATACCGAATTAATGTTACCCATACCGATTTTAGTGAAACCCTTAATCGTGTTGACCATCAAATGTTGAAAATAGGTATACCTAGTACTGTTTTTAGTTCGCCTGAATTTCATCTGTATAAAAGTGCGTTCACATTAGGACAAGAAAATATTAGTTAGTTGAGCATGGGTTAGAACCTCCTAGTCTAATCGACAACTTCGTCTTCTAGTGTGCCTTTGGTTAGCAAGTCACTAACACTATTATTACCTAAAAAAGATGCCATCCGACACCCCGAAACCACGCTTCCCATTAAATTAATTAGGGAACCAGCCTATAATCTGGAACAAAAAGAACCTCCATTAATGTGCAATAATAGTATTAGTGACTTGCTAACCAAAAACACACTAGAACACGAAGTTGTTGACTAGACTAGGAGGTTCTAACCCATGCTAAACTGACTAATATAGAATAGCGACGTAGGCATATATACGAACAAATTGACAGTCGTTATACTTCGCGGATAAAAATAATAAAATAGTTGAAGTATAACGAGCTTAATCCATCAACAAGCATAACCGTGGTCGTGCTGTCTGGTGACGGATGGTAAATGACAGCACATAAAGAGGATGCCATCCGACACCCCGAAACCACGCTACCCATTAAAAGAAAATATTGTATTGTTTTGTCATCCTTTATGAACATTTTACAAGACATTGAATATGGATAACATTGTCTCGTGGAGCAGACTAGCGTAAAGATATTAGCCTAAGCGTTTTACTGTCCTGATCTTATCGTTTACACGTCGACAATATTGTCTTGTCTGATTTGTAAAGCAGTACAAAGGCGTATCCCAATGTCATCGATAATTATCCTTATGGATTGTGATTGCTGCTCAGACACGTATGCTTGGGAAACGTGACAAAAAGTGCTGTTGAGTTGGGGAAAACAAAGCAGAAGATACTCAAAAACTGTTAAACAATATATTGTCCCATCTATTGTTCTAGTGTAAACCTCATTCAACTGAACTGAGGTCTAATGTTATTAAATGCTCGTAATTTTTTCAATTAACCGATTCCATTTAATGTTAATGTTGTCCTCATTTTAGACTCCTTGTGGCGACGTTGCATCCGGTGAATTAGCACCCGTCGATGATGATTGCACTGCTTATCAGATTTGCTGTGATGGACGATTTATGAATTTTACATGCCCACATGGAATGTACTTCAACGTGACCATTAAAGTTTGCAAGGAAGATAATGGTAACTGTAACCCACTCGTGAGTAATTCTACATGTCCCATATAAAAACGTATTCAACAAACCTGTGTATCCTCCAACAGACTTTGAATTGTGGTGAAGGTGTCGAGGACGGTGAGGTAGTTTCAAATCCTGACGACTGTGAAGGATTTCTTGTTTGTTGCGATGGTAAATACCTTAACATAGACTGTCCGAACGGATATTACTTTAACGCAACCAATGGAGTGTGTGAGCGTAACAATGGCGAATGCAAAACAACTACTACAACAGAAAACCCAACTACAACGACGTCCCCACCAAAAGTCAGTATAGTGAATGCAAAGAAATTCGATTATTTATTATTTGTGACGACTTTAATTGATCCATTAACAGGAGCCTTGCGATGATGGCGTTGAGGACGGCGACGTTGTTTCCGATCCAAATAATTGTGAAGGCTTTCGTATTTGTTGTGATGGTAAATACCTTCTTGTAAGTTGTCCGCCAAACTATTACTTCAATAAGGACAATAATGTTTGCGAATTGAACACTGGACAGTGTCCTACTTGTGTAAGTAATACATCAATTTAAATTGACACCGTTTCTTAGAACAATTTTTAAAATTTAAAAATTAGGGGAAGCATTTTCAAAAAATAATTAAATTTAATAAAAAATATTTTTTGGGAGTTCAATTTCATCCATATTCAAAATTGGACTCTGTTAGGAGTGATGCAGTCAACAAGATCGAAATTTCGACACCAAAACCTAAACTACATTTCTAGAGAAATTGGGCAAGCGGCAACCCTTTCATACTGACAAACTGCAGAAGATCTTAATAAATTTTATTGTGAAAGAAATCACCAAATATGTACTAAATCTGCTCTTAACTATAGGCGTACCCTGAAATACGACCAATCATATGTCTGCTTTAAGCAGTTCATCACGAAAAGGATATCTACGACGGTAGTAGTCCTTGTTATGAAAACGGAATGTCTTTGTACGTTTGCTACATCGAATTGGTTGCACTTTCAACGTAAAAACATTCATGGACTTTAATGGGAAGCGTGGTTTCGGGGTGTCGGATGGTATCCTCTTCAGGTGCTGTCATAGACTAGACTAGAAGGTTTTAACCCATGATAAACTGACTGATATAGAATAGCGACGTAGGCAATATATACGAACCAATTGACAGTCGTTATACTTCGCGGATACAAATAATAAAATAGTTGAAATATAACGAGCTTAACCCATCAACAAGCCTCACCGTGGTCGTGCTGTCTGGTGACGGATGGTAAATGACAGCACCTGAAGAGGATGCCAGCCGACACCCCGAAACCACACTTCCCATTAAATTAATTGAGGAACCAGCCTTTAATCTGGAACAAAAAGAACCTACATTAATGTGCAATAATAGTGTTAGTGAGTTGCTAACCAAAAGCACACTAGAAGACGAAGTTGTTGACTAGACTAGAAGGTTGTAACCTATGATAAACTGACTAATTCATGGACTTATTCCTTTCATTTTTTAATGGTCGTCCTTTTACGATCCGTTCTAAAAAAATAATACTTATTTTCATGTCTTATTCTAACAGTGTGACGGTCTACGAAACGGTGAAATGACAACTGATTCGGAATGTTCGCGATATAAGCTTTGTTGTGACTGCAAACTTTTAGTCCTGTATTGTCAATACGGTTATTACTTCGATCAGAAATCGTTGCAATGTATGCCCGATTTCAATGGAAATTCGTGCGCCCTTCCAACTCTAGCTCCACCAACTGACAAGGTAAAATATATATAAAATGTCCTTTATGCTAATGCCACAACAATATCACATGCAGTCATGCAACAACTATCCAAATGGTACATACATTCAACATGTTGGCGATTGTCGTGGATATTTTGTATGTATAAATGGACATATTATTGAAGGATCATGCGGAATCGGTAGCTATTTCGATGCGAATGTAGGAGCCTGCAAGATCGGTGATTGTAAAGTAACTTATGCACTTTCTTTGCTGAAACCAACAACAAAGGTGCCGAAAATAAAACCAGCGGTAAATAAGGAGACCAGTATTTACAAAAAAGTTACATTTGCTAATGTCCTTTTTTCCAGATATGCAGTCCTGAACTATACGGAGCTTATGTTAGCGATAACAATGATTGCTCTAGCTACTACATCTGTTACTATTCGGTCCCAGTTCGTCAAACTTGTCCTCTTGGACAGTATTTCGATAGCCAGAATGCAGTATGCACTTTAGATCAAGGACAATGCAAAGCAGATATGGGATCGGCAATCTGTTTCGGTCGACATGGCGTGATGATACGTAATCCAACAGATTGTAGACGATTCTATATATGTGCGAATGGCGAAACCATACCGTACCAATGCAAAGAGCATGAATTCTTCAATGCAGCGACAGGACTTTGCGAAAAAGATATTGGTGGCAAGTGCAAGAGCGCAACAAGAACGGTGCTGGGTCGGAACGGACGAGTGGAGGAAGAACCAATAAGCTGTGCCGGACGTTATGAAGGAGCGATTTTAAGGAATCCTGTTGATTGCTCTGGATATTACATTTGTTCAAAGGGTCACGCTATGCCGGTTAAATGTCCTGCAGGCTATTCGTTTGATGGCGATCAGCTCTATTGCCAGCCTGATGATGGAGGCTGTGAAAAATCTGTAGCCATCGTTCCAAGATCGCTTAGGTCGCCTTCAATCGACCTATGCAAAGGAAGACACGGAATATTAGTTGGAGATACTAATGACTGCTCCAAGTTTTATGTTTGCGTTTACGGAAAAGTTCTTTCACATGAAATATGCTCTGAAGGAGATTACTTTGATCGGCAAACTGGTCAATGTGCACAAAATACTGGACACTGCTTCCAAAAGTACGAGAGTCCTAGCAAATCATGCGAGAATAAAGTTGAAGGAGCCTATTTAGCCGATGCGGGAGATTGCACCAAGTTCATAATGTGTACACAGAGCTACGCCATTCCGCAAAAGTGTCCGAAAGGTCAATTCTTCGATGCAGTTCATCATTATTGCAGAGTTAACGATGGTCAATGCACAACAGGTTCGGCTGATGGTACAGAAGAAGAACTGCGCGAAATGAATCCTTGTTATAAACAACATGGTGTTTTTGTTGCTGAAAAAGAATGCAATCAGTTCAGTCTTTGTGTAAACGAGCAATCTGTTGCCATCCGTAAATGTGAACCGGGTCTGTATTACGATAAAACGATTCAAAAGTGTGTGGAAGATACAAAAGGATTTTGCAAACCGTATCACAACGAGAACCCAACACTTCATGGTTTACCAGTAAGTTTTTGTGAAGTTTCAAAGGGAACATTAGTTTTTAATGTATATTGTTCTTGCAGAGCTGCACCAGCCTCTCCACTGAGGAGTTCTACTCCAATCTCTTGGACGATTGTCATAGCTTCTTCAAGTGTGCTAATGAAGTGCCGTATATGTACACATGTCCCCAAGGATTGATCTTCAACGATGTACTGCAGCATTGTGACTATCCAGAATTCACTGAATGTGCTGACGAGACTCCCATACCCATGCAGGACGAGGTAAGTGTATTTTTCTGAATTTCAGATTGGGTGAATGGTTGGCTGTAGTGACAGCCCCTTTTGTCCAAAGGTGGCTCACTTAGGTCACGATAGGCTCATTGAGATACCACAAAAGATAAGGGCGGCACTAGAACCTGCGGGATGACGAGAACCATCCAGATTCTTGAATGAAGCCGGCTATGCAGCCAATGTCTAAATCAACTACTTCCGTGAGGTTGTCCAGGAAGGGTGAGCCTAAGGTTTTCATGCGTTTCCTGGAAAGTGCTGGGCTTTCGCACAGAAAGTGTTTGATTGTTACTTCGTCTTCCTCTGATATGCAACTTCTGAATTTTGGATATATTCGTGTCAAATGGACTCAAATATATTTTTTAATTTTTTGCAGACATGCCTCGGTAAAATAACTGGTGTACGATATGTAAATGGCGACAACGGATGTCAATCGTTCTTTGTTTGCGTCAATGGTGAGATGATAGAGAAGTCGTGCAAGGAAGGTATGCTCTACAACTCGGAATTGGAAGTGTGTGACTGGCCTCAAAATGTACAGTGCGAATCAGTGTCTGATAAATTGGAAGCAACACGAAATAAGCGTGCTATTGCACGACCAACAAGTCGAATTGACAACACTGTAAGTAATTCGTACACAATTTTTGTGGAAAGTATTATAAAAAATATAACTAGAAAATCGTAGCTTTTTTGAAAAACTTCATGCGATTTGAACAAATATTGATAAGAATAAGCCAACAATTCTGAAAAGGATAAGGACAGTCAAAATGGTATCTAGAAACTTAGGAACAATAGCTTTTACAAAATGGAAGCAAGGAATACCTGCGTATTTATGGCTCCTAAAAAAGATGAAACTAGTATGCTAGTGTCTTTTTCTAGCTTCTTCCGAAAGACACTGTAGGTTTTATGCCACTTTCAGATCTAAAACTAGTTTTATTCTACTGATACTAAACCTTCTGTACAAATTTTCAATATAGAGCTAAGTTTAACGTTTCAAACTCAATTTAAAGCACTTAACGTCCGACATACTTCTCGCAATATTTGTTCCGATATGCATGAAAGTTCTAAGATGGAACGTAAGACATTTGTCATGGGCTATAATCTTCTAATTTTTATGAAATTTAAATTGTTTTTTTCCCATAGATTTGTTATGGAGCCGAAGATAATAAATTCTTTGGAAATGCTCGTGATAATTGTATGTCGTTCATCAAATGTGTTGATAATATAGCTCATGTGTTTACATGTCCACCCGGATTAATGTTCAATTCCGCAAACAGTAATTGTGACTATCCGCAAATGAGCGTTTGTTACGATCAACGAGGACAACGGATTCATGCACCGGTATGTATAACATGTTGCGCTCATAGACCATAAGTATAAGTACATTTTGATAGGACATATGTTCTGGGATTTTTCATATTAAGCCTTAATCATTTCCTCCCTTAATATCCTTTTCAGCGTAAATACTTCGGCTGCGGTTTGTTTCATGCTGATTTGAATTTTCCGCCTCTTGCCAGGTAGAAAAGAGCACACCTGCTTTGCTTATCCTCTTTCTTTTTTCAATGTTGGAACGTGAGAAAACACAAATGGTCAGGTCAGATCAGCTCCTGCCACTCGGCAAGCCGGACCTCGACTAAAGTCCTCCAGTTGCATGATGCTACCTTCTTGTGTACCATCTGAATTTCCCGAAGTATCTCTAGGAATTGCGGACCATCAGAAGCAAAACGCTTGTCTATGTCTTTTAGGATCTCTTAAATTTCAACGTTCTCTGATGTTCCCGCCAATTGCAAAAATCAAAACTGTTCTACCGGTACTATCCCTTTATATCTCGTTTAGATGGTCCTGTTCCACACCACCAGTGTGAACCTTAACTTCTAAATTTGACCAGCACGCATTTACCTACAAAAGATGTTATCTTCCACCTAGAGTGGAAATATAGATGCATACCATGGAATCTTTGGATTACCACAGCAATTTGGATTGGGGGCAAGACGTCGGGATCCCAGGGATTCATCAGATATGTCCATCCATATTGAGCGTCGGTATCCAAGTGAGTCCAAAAAGGTTTCCATCAAGGCCAGAAGGAAGCTGCTTTCTCGATCGCAAAGGTCCCTGATAGCAGTTTGATCCCTTGTAAGGTTTCATTCGTTTTCAGTATCTTGGTTATATAATCAGGATGCCAACATGTTAACTGACCACCGATTGAACTCAAATATTTACTGATTGACCACTGTTCACTTCCAACTGTTCATAACAAATGAAAGCCCCACAGATGGAAGTGCGAGACGTCCTTTGCAGAGTTCCTATTTGAACGTGAAATATGAATGGCGGTAATATCGTCATCAAGTCGACTACCAAAATTGGCATGACCTGTAATTTGCAGAAATTTGGTTCTTAACATAGACGAGCCAGGTTCAAGTGGGATTAAGAATTTGTCCGAAAGATTAAGTTATACATAATTCCAACCAAATACCATTGAAGTGGAACATGCAGACTAGAAGCAATATAGATATTGATGAAGTGTGAAAGAATCTCTGCTAACGAATCCTGCAAATACTTAACGGTATTTGAAATTTGATTCATTGTTTGGTTGGTTGTAGTGGCAGCCTCCTTTATCCAAAGATGGCTCACTTAGTCCACTATAGGCCCATTGTGATACCACAAAAGATTGAGACGGCACTAGAACCTACAGGATGACGAGAACCATTTAGATTCTCGTATGAAGTTGGCAATACAGCTAATAATTAAATTAGCTACTCCCATGAGGCTGTCCAGGAAAGGTGAGCCTAAGGTTTGCATGCGTTTCCTGGATAGTGCTGGGCATTCACACTGAAAGTGTTGTATTGTCTCTTCCTCGTCTTCCGATCTGCAACTTCGGCAGAAATCGTTGAAAGAGACACCCAATCTTTCTGCGTGTCTGCCAATCAGACAGTTTCTCGTCACTACGGATACGATGGAACTCAAGGTTTCACGACTCGTGTTGAAGAGCTGCTTGGTGCGTTTTGAACTCAGTGCGTGTCAAGTTTGCTTGGTTGTCTTGCAGATTTCGTCTAGTAACCAGGCCATATTTGCATCCTTCATGTAATGCTGCTTAAATCCTAGCTTTATGGAACCTATAGGCCGACTTGGAGTTTAAGTGTATACTCCTGGAGCTCAGTGCCAGCTCTCGCTAGGACATCAGCTTCGCAGTTTCCCGGTATATCACTATGCCCCGATACCCAGTAAAGAATCACTTCACAGTGAAGCGACATCACGTTCAATTGTGAGCGGCATTCCATTGCAATCTTGGATGAGGTATGCACGCTGGATAGTGATTCGATAGCAGCTTGACTGTTTGAGAAAATGTTTGAATTTCTTGTGAAAATTTTCTGGTTTCTCAGCCAGTCTAATGCCTTGTAAATCGCAATGACTTCTGCCTGAAAACACTGCAGTGGTCTGGTAGCCGGAAGGATAGTTTCAGGCCTAGCTGTGCTGAGAAAATACCACAGCCAACTTTTCCATCCATTTTCAATCCATCAGTGTAGATATCGACCGATTCCTGTATCTCACCGCTTTCTGTGGTCCAGCCCTCCCTACTCGGGATAAATGACCTGTAACCATGGTGAAAACAGGGAATCAGATAAGCAAGGTCCACTTTTCCCGGCGTTGGTCCGTCTCTTCGTAGTATTGTGGAGTGACCAATGTTCTCCTCATGTCAGAGTCGCAGAGCTTCCAACCGAACCGCAGAACACTTGGCATGCTGTCTCGTGAGTAGCTCAGAATTAAGGAAATTTAATAGCATGAACAATGCATTTGTCGGGGTGGTGCGTAGAGTCCCAGTAATTGCAATAGCTGCAATCCTTCTGATCTTGTTTAGCAGGTCTACATTTGATTACTTCGCTATAGCTGGCCACCAAATAACTGCACCGTACAGAAGGATTGGTTCCACTACCGCCGTATAGACCCATGATACAATTTTGGGCTTCAATCCCCACTTTTTTCAAATGGCTCTTTTGCAGCAGTAGATTGCGCATGTCGCTTTGTGCACTCCAGAATTAGACCTAAATATTTAATTTGGTGAGACGTTATGAAGCTTATCTCATCGAGTTTGGGTGGGACAAATCGTGGAATTTTGTACCTTCTCGTGAAGAGGACAAATTCCGTTTTCTGCGGATTAATCTTTAGACCGCACTCTTTGCCCCATTGGGTAAGAATACCCAGGACAAAAAAAATTGATAGCCAACAAGACATTTTAGGGACAATTTGATCTAGCACCTTCTCTTGATCGATGGGTGTCTATTGAGGTCGGTCGTCTCGCCATCGAATCTATTCAAGTTCTACCTTCGACTGTTTCATTACAAAACCCACGCACATAAAACACTCTCACATTTCTAACCAGTGATCTAGATCCTAATAAATAATTTTTCAGCCATGCCTAGATGCTCCAACTGGTACACTAGTAGAAAATATACAAAACGGCTGTCAATCCTTTTTTATTTGCGACCACAACAAGGGTATAGAACAATTTTGCCAAGCAGGAATGTTATTCAACGGTGAGAAGAACGTTTGTGATTGGGCTCATAATGTAAGATGTGGTGCACATAGTGTTCGTTCAAAACGCAGCATTGAAGAAGTGACACCAAAGTTTGTGCCGGTAAGATTAATGAATTTGGTTGGAGAGTATAACAAAAAAAAAACGATGTCCTGTCTTTAATGCAGAGTTGCTCGGAAACCGAAGACAGCAAATCGTATGGTATTGTTGAAGACAACTGTCGATCATTCTTTAAATGTGTAGACAATAAAGTTCATGTAGAAATGTGCCCAACTGCGTTGATCTTCAATACGTTGAAAGGAGAATGTGATTGGCCTGAGAACAGTCTTTGTTTAGGACCTAATGATTTACCAATCAACAGACAGGTAAGTCGCACATCTATTAAATCTATTTAGCAGTGTTTTTAACCATCTTAGTCTTTAATTAATACATATGGATTTTCAGCCTTGTCTTGATGCAGCCATCGGAACATTCGAGGAAAATCTAAAGAACGAATGCCGATCTTATTACGTTTGTGATAATACAGGAGCATTGGAACAATTCTGTCAAGAAGGAATGTTATTCAATGTTGAGAAGAGAGCATGCGATTGGCCTCAAAATGTACAATGTGGTGCTCATTTGTTCCGTTCAAAACGAAGTGTGGAACCAAAAAGTCCTGTGACCATTCCAGTAAGTTAACTTTATTTGAAATACACACTATACTCCTAGTTTCTTGTGTGAAGTAAATTTGTACCTTGGAAAGTAAGCATGCTCCTATTAAAAGCGAAAACTATGGAAATTTTACATCAAATTTAGACTGAAGCGCCATAAATATTTTGCACATCGGGTTTTCGTTTTCTAGAAATGATGATTCATATTTTATTTAAGCTATCGTCCAGATTATAACAATTTTTTTTGATCCTATCAAAAGTTAATCATTTTCGGATTCTCTGTTTTACAGAGTTGCTGGAATGTCCTAGAGGATCAATTCTTCGGTATTGTTGAAGACGGTTGTCGATCATTCTTCAAGTGTGTAGGTTTCAAAGCTTATGTTGAAACGTGCCCTGAAGGATTGATTTTCAATTCTCTCAAAGGAGAATGCGACTGGCCGGCATTTAGTCCATGTTTAGGTCCAAATGAAACACCAAGACAGGTATATTTTTAAACCACAATTCATTTTCCACAGCACTTATTTAAAATCATTCAATTTACCTTGATAGCCTTGTCGAGGAGTACCTGTTGGAACCCTGGAAGAAAATCTTGCGAATGGATGTCAATCATTCTTTGTGTGCGACAATAGCGGCCCGAAGGAGCAATCCTGTCAGGATGGTATGTTGTTCAACGTGGAAAAGAGAACTTGTGACTGGCCTCAGAATGTACGTTGTGGAGCCACGCAACATCGCCACAAACGAAGCATTCAAAAAAGGAGTCTTCTTTCTATACCGGTAAGCTGATCACCACTTATTACTAGGCATCCTTTTTGACTGAAAACGTTCGTGATATTTCCCCTTTTAGAGTTGCTGGAATCTTGAGCAAGACAAGTTCTATGGCATAGTTGAAGACAATTGTCGATCTTTCTTCAAATGCGTCGGTTACAAAGCTCACGTGGAGACATGTCCTGAAGGATTAGTCTTCAACGTACTGAAAGGTGAATGTGATTGGGCAGGTATGAGTCGATGCTTGGGACCAAATGATATGCCAATTAAAAGACAGGTGAGGTCACTTTAAAACGATTAGCGTCCTTTTTGTTGAATCAACACAAATCTTTCTTGACCGACAGCCTTGTCAAGGAGCCCCAACAGGAACGCTAGAGGCAAATATTGAAAGTGGATGTAAATCTTTCTATCTATGTGATAATAACGGACCTTTGGAACAACTTTGCCAGGCAGGAATGCTTTTTAATGTTGAAAAGAAATCGTGTGACTGGCCTCAAAATGTTCGATGTGGAAGCAGGCGGTCCAAACGTAGTATTGGAGCCAATAATAAAATTCAACCACCAGTAAGTTTCACATGAAGCACAATTGAAAATCCTTGGAATCTACAAAGCAATTGTTAATGATATAATAGTTTAATTTGAAAAAGGAGTGAAAAAAATATACAGCTCAACGAAACAGAACTATTACTCAAAATTGTCCACGATATCCTTGCAGAGTTGCCACAATATTCCCGAAGATAAATTCTATGGTGTAGCCTTTGACGATTGTCAATCATTCTTCAGATGTTCAGTAGGTCAGGCCATAGTCATCAGCTGCCCGCCAGGACTAAAATTCGACTCAGTGAAACAAGCGTGCGATTGGCCATACAATATCAAATGTCTAGGACCAAATGATGTTGATATTAAAACGATGGTAAGCTTAACACATGAGGAATTTCTGAAGGCAAACTTTGTGAGATCCTTCCCACATAAACTTCAATAACATATCACGATTCGTATTTGATAATATTTTAGCCATGCCTTGGAGCACCACCAGGAACTTATTTGGAAAACATTAAAACTGGTTGTCAATCCTTTTTCGTATGCGACAACAATGTAGCCGTTGAACAAACTTGTCACGATGGTATGCTATTCAATATTGAAACGAAAGGATGCGATTGGCCAGACAGGGTACGATGTGGTGTTAGCAAAATCAATCGTCATAAACGTGCAGTTTTTGTTCAAAATCCCAATTATTCGCCAGTAAGTTTGTGATGTACAGAAAGGAATTTGAGGATATTTACAATTTTCTGCGATTATTTTCAATTTTTAAAGGACTGCACCGAAGCAAGCGAAGACAAATTCTATGGAGTTATAGAGGATCAGTGTCAATCATTCTTCAAGTGTATCGAAAACAAGGCGTTCGTATATAAATGTCCGCCAGGACTTATTTTCAACGCATTGAAGGGCGAATGTGATTGGCCACATTCAACAGAATGCTTTGATGTTCATGGTCTTGCTTTGAGACTTCAGGTAATCTATAAATTAAATTTGGAAGTAGCGTTCCTCAAACGAACAACAGCACGAAGAAGAATATGCTTATCAATTTTTCGGGAATTGTTTTAAGAGATTTAAATGTAAATTGGCACATAAACTGTTCGGGAAAATGAGAAATATTAAATGAGAATGGACATTTTATGCTTTGAATCCATGGTAAAGCCGCCTCTGGTTCTTAAAACGCCAACTTTTGATATGCATCAAATCCTGGAAAACTGTCGTCTTAGATTAATTTCAAAGATTATTCGATTCATACAGCGTAAAAAACTGCGAATCCTTAATTATGAGATAACTTTTCATTCATTTTTAACTTATTTTTTCTTGAAATTTCAGCCCTGTTTAGGAGTAAAAACTGGATTTCTAATTGAGAACTGGCAAAACGATTGCAAATCTTACCTTATGTGTGAAGACAATAAGGGTATCGAACGATCCTGTCCAGATGGTATGCTTTTTAACACTCTGAAACAGACTTGTGATTGGCCCAATAATGTTCAGTGTGGTGCACACTTTGAGACTCGTAACAAACGAGAAATAGTCGCCAGTTTGCCGGTAAATCAATCTAAGAAACACTCAGTTCCATAATTTTTCTTTTTATATTCATTTCACTTTGCAGAGTTGCGTGAATGTAACAGAAAATCGATTCTATGGTATTGCCAGTGATAATTGTCGAACGTTCTTCCAATGTACTGGAAATCATGCTTTCGTGCATACATGTCCGTCAGGACTCATTTTCAATTCCATCAAAAACGAATGTGACTATCCGGAAGTGAGCAAATGCGAAGGACCAGATGCAGATCGATTTAAATTCGTAAGTAAAATCATTTTTGAAGTAATTAAGGTGCAATTGTTCTCGTTAGGTTCGAAATTTGAAGACAAACCGTTCAACAAATTAAATTTTGTAACACTAACCGACTTGGACATCGTCCTTATAGGATGTAACCTATTCTAGCATTCTCAATCTTTCTTTTAATCAAAGATATTCAACAGCAATTGCAAAATTTAATCATATTTTTTTGATTTTCGGGCTTAATATGCTAGATTCGATGATCTGTTACAAAAATCGTTCGTCGTAATCTGCATCTTCGTCAAATCGTTTTTTGCAGCTCAAAATAAATCAAAATATATTTTAACTTCACTGAATTATCCTTCAATAAATCAAACTACACGATTTTCAAGCACCTGTTCACTCCAGAAAAACAAAAATGTAGATGCCAGAAAAATGTTTGATTTTGCTTGCCCACGTTGGGCGCGACTTTTATGAAATGGAATTATTAGTTGTCGGCATATTATTAATTACGTGAAAGAAAATCCCCCCACAAATTTAATCAATATTAGTTTTTAGTAACAGAAAATTATGCATATTCTTCTGTTTTGAGTTATATTTGATGATTTTAATTTCATTTGCCAAAAACTAAATGACAAATATATGTTACAATCTCATGACCCATAATTCTACATTTAATATTTTATTTTCAGCCCTGTCGTGGACTAGAAACGGGTGAAAGCATTCCTAACTATGATAAACAATGCCATTCATTTTATGTTTGTGACCATAACATTGCTGTCGAACAGTTCTGCAAGAATGGCATGCAATTCAATCCAAGTCTCAAAGTATGCGATTATCCTGAAAATGTACAATGCATCAAAATCGACCCGGAAAATTCTCGGAGTGACGATACAATGAAATGGTACGATCAAACTGTTGGAAAATTCTTAAAGAAGATTCTGGCACCGAGTTTTGCGTAGACACGAAGCAAGGAGATGATATGAATTGAATTTGCGAAAATGGATTTTATTGATGATAATGTATATGAGAAATGAATTGTTTTTTTTTTGGTTTTATTATTTTGTTTATAGCAATAGCATGATGAATAAAGAATATCATGCAAGCTATTTGTTTTATTTAACCTTTCTATGTAAATTATGCATTCTTAGTCCTGGTTAGTATTTTTAAACAAATTGAACAGGACTAGTGTAGGTACTTTCTTAAGTTATCAGGTAGTACTTTTTATTCCAAATTTATTCATCCGGGCTTCCAAAATTTTAAAAGAGGTGACTTACAACGCTTATCATTACACAGAACTGGATTGTATTCTCTAGATACATAGTTTCTTTTCCTTAAAAAAATTCCAATAATTGCGATTCGACTTATTCAAACTTTTGTAATGTGCTCCGAATTTTTATGTCTCGACGATAAAAATTTGAAGTCCAAAAGGATGATTTTGAACGTTTGCTCGTGGTACTAAGCAACGGACGTTAGGTGTTATCCAGGCAAGTTCGTTCTAACTCTCAAAGACTAGGAGGTTGGTGATTGATGACAGATCGGCTTACTTTGGTAGAAACGCGGTTCTAGTTTATTTTCCCTAATTTTCGCGTGAGACTTAATCGGCGTTAAAGCCCGATTACATGAGACCCGCAAAATATTCTCGAAAAAAAATTTAACATTTCGAGGCTATACCTGCTACGTTACTCTATCATCTCTTTGTATGTCAAATATCCACCCTGGTTTCCATGATTGTTGCTATCTGACCTACTATACTCTCACAGGTGCATAATCGCATATTTTGCGCGGTTAAGACCTCCACATAAACCCGATTGAAGCTTCTTCTGGGTTTTGATAATATGAAAGACTAAATGCACATAGGAAACTCAAGAGTTTTGTTGGTTATTACAAAGAAAAACAGAGTTTGTTAATAATTTACAGTTATTCACATATGAAACCCCTTATCCGACAGTTGGGTGTCGTAGCGCCAGACAATTAACGACCTACTATTGTTTTAAAGATTGTCCATTGTGTTTGCATCTTCCAAAATAGCACATATGTTCATTGTCATTTCTTGCTCGATTTATTCGTCGCGCGAAGGGATATTAATATACGAAATATATTTATTTATTTATTTATTTCGTCAAAGCAAGGCAATCACATGTTAAAATATACATTACAATAAATACTTAACCCTGAAATACATGCTACACTCGACATTAATTTACACAGTTGTTACCATGTCACAATTTAGGGATGGATAATGAAGGGCTTTATTTGAAATTGAACTTGGAGAAATGGTAGGGGAGTAGTGTTTGCTCAAAGTGTTAAAGATCTTACAGCACCTATTAACAGGTTCATTATCTGCATACTTAGTAAGATGCTGGTACTCTGTAAGTAAACGTGTGTAACGTGTACTTCTTGCAGGCACTTTACGCTTTATTTTATTCGTCAAACACTCCACATTAATGTGGCCCCTAATAACGTCAAAGGCGAAAGAAGAGGACAACGCCGTTCTTCTGGCTTTAAGACTCGACAAATTCAGAAGCTCCTAACTACATAAGGAGGCAATATTTGAAAGTCATCAGGGCTATAGAGGTTTCTTAAAGCAAACAACAAGAATTGCTTTTGGACTGATTCTATTCTCGCATTTGCAACTCCAAAAATTGAGTTCCATACATTAATGGCGTATTCAAGTTACGGGCGAACTAGTGAGGTAAATAATGATTTAGTTACCCACAATTTTTTAAACTTTTTGGCTCGTCTTTTAATAAAGCCAAGCGGTTTATTAGCTTTGGAGAGAACAGTTTCGTAGTGCAAATTGAAACTAAGTTTCTTGTCTAGGACAACTCCAAGGTCAACAATGTTTTCTTTCCTATCCAATACCGTATTGTTGAGAACGTATACATTGTTCAAGGTTGTGGTTTTGCGAAAAAAGCCATTACATGATATTTACCAACGTTTAGATAAAGTTTGTTTACATCACACCATTGCTGGAGGAAAGTTAATTTTGTTTGGATAAAAACAGCATTAGATTGAGACTTAATGGTGTGATATATCTTCAGATCGTCAGCAAGAAGAAGATGTAATACGTCCGAGAGTTTTTTCAGATAAATCTGAAATGAAAACATTAAAAAGAAGAGGGCCGAGGTGACTGCCTTGAAGTACACCAGAATGTACGAGCATTGGCTTGGACAAATATCCCTGAAATTTCACTAATTGACTTCGGTTTCGTAAGTAGGAACTGAGCCAATTGAGGAGGTGATTCCTATTTTCTGGAATTTCGAAATCAGTATGGAGTGATCAACCCGATCAAATGCTTTACTAAAATCTGTGTAGATTGCGTCAATTTGGTAACCCATCTCCATTTTACATAGGACATCAGAAACTAAAACCATGAGATTGGTTGTAGTTGATCGGCCCTTGCGGAAACCATGTTGTTATTCATTTAGAAGAGGCTCAATAATAGCTTAGAATTTTTGGCAATCGATTTGTTCGAATAATTTAGGGATTATAGATAGTATGGCAATACCTCTATAGTTCAGGTCAAAGAAAGGAATTTTATGGGAAGATTTCCAATAAGCTGGGAAACTCCCGTTTATCAAAGATTTATTAAAAGGCAAATGAAGAGGTACTTCAAGCTGCTTCATACACTGGACCACAAAAATGGGGAAAGTAAATCTGGGCCAGGACTCTTATTAACGTCAAGCTTCTTAATAGCTTGAGCAACATCTTCCGTTGAGAGAGATATGTCCATAATCAGTACCATTGAATTAACTTTAGAGGACTCCGTATCTACCGAAATATTTGGCGGTGAAAAAACTTTTTGAAAATAGTCAGCAAAAAGATCACAGATTACATTTCGAAGAGGAAGAAACGATATTATTTTTGGTCATTGACGCTGGATAGCCCGATGATTTCCTCTTGAGATTAACAAAATCAAATATTCTTTGAAAACATTTTCGCCAATTAAATTTACATAGCGTTCGTAGGCCTCGCAGCATTTGATTTTATAATCTTCTGACAAATCAAAATATCTATATTTTTTAAATTCTCGCTAGCATTGTAGCTAAGCTTAAGTAATTTATAGACTTTGTTTCTCTCATTCCTCAGTGCGTGCAGATTGCTGTCTAGCCAGGGCTCAGATAACTTATTTTTTTCTCGTAATTTTAGGTACGTGCCTTTGAACGGGATCCAGAATTATTTGGTAAAATGAGGATACAGCCTCGTCTAGATCTAACGTTGAAAGAGTGTCTAATCAGTCAACACTGTCAAGGTAAAGTTTAATGCTTTCGTAGTCAGCATTACGAAGATCGTATACAATATTGAAATTGTATGATATGGAAGTTTGAGCTTCAATAGTACATATATGGAATTCAAAAAGTAATTCTGTATATACATTTCATGAATGGAATCAATTGATATGCATGGCAAACCTTACTCCGTTTAAAGTAACACCTCGTGTACATGACAATTTTATTGTCTTCAAGCCTCATTAAAAATACTTCGTAAATGATCAAGTTTCGAAAATAAGGGAAATCAAAAAAATTATCATAAAAATGTAGATAACATTGCGCTAATCTTTGTGAATCAAAATGAAGAGAAATTTCAGAATTTCATATAAAATCTACGACGAAAAAAATACAACCAAAAAAAAAATTTAAGTTTGTTAATTTCCAGAGAAAACAGGAAGCAACACCAAGGAAACCTTACAAGGAAAGGTTGCCTTTTTTTGTACATAAAACAGATCTACTAAAATTTGTATCAATCTTTTCATCACTAGGGCCTACCACGAATTTTTTGAGATGAGCTTCCACAGCAAGACGAGAACGAGAGTAAAGACTAAGAATAAATTTTCTATTTTTTTAACTTTGACAACAAGAACCCCGTTTTTTGAATTTTTTTTAAAAATAATTTGATTAAATAAACATGCACCTCCTTTTGGTTTTTTACCACTGTTATTTACATGTTAAAGTACTTTTTTGTGTACTGGTTTTATTTGTAATTAAAATACATTGTTCAATTTGTTTCTCACTTAATAATTATGATGATGACATAACACGTGGGTCAGTAAGTCCCGGGACTGACACACAGATGGCGCCGGCAATACCATGTCGGTTTTGTTTTTCGGTAGTTCCAACCTTCAAAAGCTAGGTGTTAAAATTTCATGACTTTCGGTTCAGTGGTTGTCAAGATATTGAATGTCAAGTGACGTTACATTTCTTTTTGTTTTAACAATGGATGAAAACGAGTTTCGTGTGCTAATCAAACACTGTTTTTTAATTGGGAAAAATATCGCTGAAGCTCAGCAATGGCTTAAAAAGTGTTACCGGGAAAAGTGCCCATCGAAAACAACCATTTGCCGATGGAATGCGGATTCTCAACGCGGTCGAATAACCACCGAAGACGCGGAGCGCCCAGGTCGTCCAATTGAGGTGGCTACGCCCGAAAACATCCAAAAAATTCTGAAGATTGTTATGTCCGATCGTAAAGTGAAGTTGCAAGAGATAGCTGACATCCTACAGATAGCAAAAGGCACCGTGTTCAAAATTTTGCATGAAAATTTAGGGATGAAAAAACTTTTTTCCGCGGGTGCCGCGTTTGCTCACAGTGGAACAAAAACAACAACGAATTGATGATTCGGAGCGCTGTTTGAAGCTGTTTACGCGTAATAAAAAGGATTTTTTGCGTCGGTACATAACAATGGATGAAACATGGATCCATCACTATACGCCGGAGTCGAAAAGAGCGTCAGCCAAGTGGAGAGCAAAAGGCGAAAGCCGGCCAAAACGTCCAAGGACACAACAGTCAGCAGGCAAAGTCATGGCCTCGGTATTTTGGGACACGCACGGAATATTGTTCATTGACTTTCTTCCGAAGGGCCGGACGATCAATAGCGACTACTACATTGCATTATTGGATTGATTGGATAATGAAATTAAGCAGAAGAAGAAAAAAACACTGTTTCACCAAGGCAATGCACCGATCCACATGTCGATGAAAACGATGGTGAAATTTAATGATTTACGATCCGAATTGCTTCCACACCCTCCATATTCACCAAATCTGGCCCATCTGATTTCTACCTGTTCGCAGATCTCAAAAAGATGCTCCAGGGACAGAGATTTGGCTCCGATGATGAGATTATAGCCGCAACTGAAGCCTATTTTGAGGCAAAAGACAAATCGTTCTATAAGAAAGGCATCAAAAGTTTAGAAAAACGTTGGAATGATTGTATCGCTATAAAAGGTGACTATGTTCATGAATAAAGTCGAATTTTGCAAAAGAAATGTGTTTTTACTGCTTAGTCCCGGGACTTAATGATCCACGTGTTAATTTCTATAATTATTTAAAACATTTCAGGCGATTGAAACCCTGAGAACTTTATGGGTAATACCAATGGATTGCTTACTAAAAAAAAGTATAAGTGACTATAATGTGTAAATCACAAAGACAGGCGTCAAATTTCACAAAAAGTAAGAAATTCGTTTTTGGTTCTCCTGAAAAGTTGAGTTTTTAGAGATTCGCGTAAACCCGACGATCTTTTGCTTTTATGAGCTTCAAGATGCCTTCAAATTTCAATTGGTTAATATTATAGTGATTTCTTAAATGTTGCAGGTAATATGGTAAACATCGTCGAAAATGAAGGATTCTACAGCGCGCATGAATCTTCGAAAACAGGGGAATCAAAGATGTAATTCTAGTATCCGGAGAAACGAAATAACATCACATATTTCTAGTATTTAAAAATCAATTCCATCAAAACAATATGTTTTAACTTCGTTTGACTCCAATACGATAGCAATCTACACAATTTGTATGAAAATAATAGATTAGGTTTGTTAAAAGTACGTTCGTTACCCCTACAAATTATTTTGTAGGTATCTCTTGTTATTCTTTATTATTTTCCAATGGGTCATATTTGCTAGATATATCTTTTTGCTCAGCGATTCTCCAACGCCAAATCAGATATACAGTGTACCAATAATGTCTTCGTGCAGCAGCTATTTGGAATTCAAATGATAAAAAACAAGGAATTGTTTCAACAAATTTGAAAAAGTTTTAATGCAGATTTGTTCATTAAACAGTTTTATTTAATTTAGAAACAAAAACTAATCCATTTAAAATATTCATTGCAAAGTTATTAACTATAAAGAAAACAAAGTCGACAATTCGCCTCCAATAATGTCTTCGTACATTTAAGCTTCCGCTTGCCCTTCGATTTCTTTGCTGACAGGTATTGATCATAATTAGTTCCCACTCAAACCGGTTTATACTAACAGTAAATAAAGGAACATACATGTAAATTTCGTTGGTTTTGCTCAGTTTTAAATTGAAATAATGCCTGGTAAATACTTGTCGTTGAAACAGCGTACACTTTTATTGAATTTACACGTAAAAGAGCAAAAATCATACGCGGAAATAGCCAAACTACTATCGCGGAGCCGTTCTACTGTCCACTCTGCAATCGAGCGCTTTAAATATGAAGGCCACGTAAAAAATAAGCCTAAATCAGGACGCCCTGCAATTCTCACTGATGCAGATCGGCTGCAAATCAGGCGTATGATTGCCAAGGATCCGTTCATAAGTGCACCAAAAAGTAGTGGAGAGCTCCTTCAACCCAATCGAAAAGAAGTTCATCCAGAAACAGTACGAAAAGCCGTGATTGATGCCGGATTTAATTTTGATACACTTCGTAGGATGCCACTTGTAAGTGAAGTTAATCGAAAAAAACGTTTGGACTTCGCTCGGCAATACCAAAATGCATCTCTTGAGTTTTGGCGCAATATTATATTTTCTGATGAGTCCAAATATAACATTTTTGGGTCTGATGGGAAACTTAGAGTATGGAGAAAGCCAAGAGATGCTTACAACCCCAAACACACCGTCAAAACTGTAAAACAAGGCGACGGTGGCGTAATGGTAGGGGGCTGTATGGCTGCAAGCGGCGTTAGAAACTTAGAAATAATTGAAGGAATCATGGATCATCGGGCATATATTGAAATTCTAAAATGAAAATTGAAGCCAAGTGCTGAAAAACTGGGTGTATCAAAAGATTTTTACTTTCAACAAGATAACGATCCTAAGCACATGGCTCATAATACTAGGATGTTCTTGGCGTACAAAAATCCACATTTGCTCAAAACACCACCGCAAAGTCCTGACCGCAATCCCATTGAGCACATGTGGAACATGCTGGAAAAAAGGATCAGGACTCATTATATTAGCCCGAAACCTACGCTGAAACAGGCCCTTCAGCAGGAATGGGCAAAAATTGAGCCAAGCTATGCAAAAAAATAGTAGAATCGATGCCACACCGCCTTAAAGCCATGGTTAAAAATAAAGGCTACCCAACCAAATATTAACAAAAAAATTATCTATAGTTATTAAGATTTTTCATAAACTGTTTCGGAAGTGTACGAAGACATTATTGGAGGCAAATTGTCGACTTTGTTTTCTTTATAGTTAATAACTTTACAATGAATATTTTAAATAGATTAGTTTTTGTCTCTTAATTTAATAAAATTGTTTAATGAATAAATCTGCATCAAAAGTTTTTCAAATTTGTTGCAACAATTTATTGTTTTTCATCATTTAAGTTCCAAATAGCTGCTGTACGAAGACATTATTGGTACACTGTATGTATGTTCGTAACGTATGCGACCGAAAAATGTACAATTCAAGAATTTGTTAATGTTCAAAATCGCGCTTTACTTTGGGTTGGACGCTATCACAAATATATAAAAGTCAGCGAAAAGAAATTACATTACTTGTGTTCGGTTCATTGGCAACATGTTGATAAGATTGCTACGAAACATGCGAATTAAATTAGCTGATTCAATTAGATGATACAAGCAAAAAACAGAGTTTTTTTTTTAAATGCCTACTACAATTTACTCGATGATTTTTGTTTGGAGGAAGTGATTGATGTTGATCGTGCTTTTGTGATTGAAGAAGGATGTCGATTTTGGCACAAGTGTCAAGCTAAGGTGTATTTATCAAGTCTGAACAGTCTACAGGACAGAATAATAGCTTCAAATGGAGCTAATAAATTTGCTTTGACTGTTTAGTCGGATCTAAAAAATAACACGTCTTTTTAGGACAGAGTTTCCAGATAAATACTATAAATCAATTAAACTCAGAGTGAATTGTATCTTTAAATGATATGTCGACATAGTCAATTTAATTTTAAGGATTTGAAATGCAATTATTTTTTAATTTAAAGAGATGCACTACCGCAGGCAGCAGTTGAGCGAGTCCTTTTCAACAAATTCAATTATCTTTAATCGAATTTCACAGGCGCGACTTGTTTGAAATGAAGAGAAATCATCCACGATCAGAATATGGGTCGATATATTGGGGTTGAAAAATGGCGGTTACACATAAAAGTTGAACAGGTCATATGTGAATGCATTGAACTGAACATAGGAGTTGCAATTTTTGGCCAGAACCGTGTCAAATAACATGCGACTTGCAGCTGGAAAATATAATATACAGTAGGAGCATAATATGTCTTGTTCAATCAAACAAATTTGAACCCAAGGGTAAGCTACGAGAAAACTTCACCAATACTTAACAATATTACTCTACGCTATGTAAAGATTGACGGATTCGATGAATATAATATTAACAATTCCTTTTAGGGTTACTTTTTCAATATAATATTTTTACGACGCCATTTATACGCTCTTGAACTGAGCTGAGCTTTGGGTTTTTGTCATGTTCACAGACTTTTAAGTAGTAATTATGATGACGGACTCTCAATATTTTCAAATAGTTTTATTGAATGAACTAGCATCAACTGCAAACACAATCTAAGAGATTCCTGAAAAATTAAATGTCTGCGATTCAGAATTCCATTAAATACGCGTAATATGTTCGTCAAAAACCTGAGAGTTGTGCACTTAATGCACTTTTACGGAAAACCACGCCAAATATTGAAAGAAAATATTCAGCGGAAAGTTTGCGGTGGTCTATTAATTTCACATTTCTAGTAAGAAATACTAACTTTATAATAAGTCGAAAGGCTTCGAGCATAATCTGGCCAAAGATTGTTAAATCCTTGGACGGTTCCAGCGTACCCGAGGATGGTAATCGGTCCAGTGTCTGCAATTGGACATAACCGAAGTGGGCTTGAGAAGGGCTCAAGTCCACGAAGCCTTGGCAGGAGTCAATCTGGTACTAGTGTGGTGAATTTGGCGCTGTACCTGCTCCGTGCAGGCGAGGGTTCCGCTTCCTATACTCATCTAGAGAGATGATGAGTTTCTTCCTGTAGAATACACACTTTAGTTTTTGGGAAGGAGGAGGAACAATTACAACCTACGAGCAATCTTTGGATTGCATCATGTTTGTCGCTGAGCAATGCTCGTGCAGCCGATATGTCCCAAGTTAAAAGTTGCTAATGTTGAAGCAACAATACATCCAATACTTAATCGAAATTTCCTTACTTTACATTTTAATATCTACAAACAATCCAACACTTATCATATGGTTTCTCATGAATACAATTGCCCTAATTAGAACTCATGTTACTTTGTCGAGGGCATTACTCTAGAATTTATCGTTACTAGTATTCATGATTCATATCCATTGTGGGATCATGTTCATTTTATTTATAACCATTAGTGCTAAATATAACGGTGAAATGAATAGATTGGTTCGTGTACGTGTTAAAAGCTTTAGCTCAATATATTGTTTGTGTACATGCTACAAAGCATTGTGTGTTCATTTACCGATGGTTTATGACCATACTACACTAGTCCAGTCAAATGGAAGTTTGACCGTGCATTTTGGGTATGCAAGCAAATTGCAATGCATGGACAATGGTACAGTTAGCTTAAGTTCAAGTTTCTGGGGTCGCAGCTCCAATCCTCAGGGCTCCATCTTAAAAACAAAAGAAAGTGGGGCACCCTCATATCTCCGAAACCATGGCTTCCACATGAAAGTTGTGTATGGCAAACTTGGGTAGAATTAAGTTTGTAGCAAGTCGAACATACATCGCTTTTACTTGGTGTCAATATTAAAAGAGTTACACGCCAAAAACGACGTTGAAAAGGGGGGGATCATTTTTCGACCGCCACAACTTCTTTGTTTTCCCTATTTTCGCGAAATGCGCTCGAAAATAATGGTTAGACAATTTTATCGCAAGCCATTTGCGGTATTGCTTGTTTTGATCGCTGTACATTAGCAGGAGTAATTTGGTCTGGAAGGAGGGAACGTCACAGGAAAAATGCATTTTAAGACCAGATGAACGGTTCGCGGGAGCATGTGACTTTCCCTCTTCAAGACACAATAACTCTCCCTAATGTATAGTGATCGAAACAAGCAATACCGCAAACATTTGGTGAGAAAATTGTCTAAAAGTTATTTGCAAACGAATTTCGCGATAATAGGACAAACAAAGAAGTTGTGGCGGTCGAAAAATGATCCCCCCCCCTTTTCAACGTCGTTTTTGGCGTGTAACCCTTTTAATATTGACACCACGTGAAAGTAATGTATCCACATCTTGTAGCAAGATGAGAGATTGAATTCTACACAAGTTTGCCATATTAAACTTTTTTGTCGGACCCATGGTTTCGTAGATATGGAGGTGCCCTACTTTTTGTTTGTTTTCAAGATGGAGCCCAGAGGATTGGGACTGCGACCCCAGGAACTTCCATTTAGGCTGATAATAAGACATATATACCTTGCACTAAAAATTTGCCTGCCTTCCAAAATGCTCCGCGAGTTTCGCAACGGGCGATTTGCCATCAAAAGCTGGTTATTTGGCCTAAACACGGGTTTTTCCCGCGACTTTCTCCCTTTTGGGATGGAATAACTCCCGCTGATGTACAGTGATTGAAACAATCAATACCGCAAACGATTTGTGACAAAATTGTCTTAGAAAAGTATTCAAACGTGTTTCGCGTTAAACGTGGAAATAAAAAAGTTGTGGCGCCCGAAAGATTTTCCCTCCTTTTTGAGTGTGGTTTTTGACATGTAACTTTTTTTTATTGACACCACGTAAAAGCGATGTATGGACGACTTCTTAAAAATTTTATTCTACGTAAGTTAGCCGTACACAACTTTCTTGCGGGAGCCATAGTTTTGGAGATATGAGGGTGCCCTACTTTCTTTTGTTTTTAAGACGGAGCTCAGAAGATTAGAGCTGCGACGCCAGAAACTTGAACTTAAGCTTACTATACCATTGCTCACACATTGCAATAAAAATTTGCCTGTCTACCCAAAATGCATGATTTACGTCTAGATTCGGACGCTTTGACTGTACTATACTACGAGGAACGGGACCCAGGGAGGTCAATCCTCTCTCCGGTCGCGGTGCGGAACCCTCATTAGGGGGGTACGAAAGTTTTGGCTGTGGTTAAGACCCATATTTGGGAAGAGCCCACTTACATGCGCCTTAAAGTCGTGATGCTTCCGAGCATGTGGACTTCTGCAGCATCTCTGGGGGTTTGGCATGGACTTACCAGGAAAACCGGTGCCGATAGATAAGCCTCGCTTCCGCCAGTAAGGTCACTGAGTCTGTACTCAGTAGGCAAACTGGTACTTCCAAGTGGTGGTGGGAGGATGCGTGGCTGTCACTCAATATAAAACCGCGGCCGAAGAGGTCTGTGGCGTTAAGTCACTTCGATAAGTAGTCACGTAAAAACCCCCGAGACCTTCCGACCAAAGTGTGTTCCGGCACTCAATCACAAAAGAAATAAAGACGAGAATGCCTTGGCAACATGCTCAACAATAGACAAATTATCAATTGAGGAGGTCAGTATGATATTGATTATTTTTTTAATAGAAAGGTAGATTAATTCACAAATCTAACAACCCTAAGATCACACTATGAAAAGTTTAATCTTTTTTCCAGCGATTGTATATTCTTACTCTATTATCTTCCTCAATGTCAACACGGCACGCACATGTGCATGCATGGTAGATTTCAAATACGTATTAATAATGCTCATTCACTTTCAAGTTGTGATAGCCAGAGTAAACACTAATTGCGCATTTAAATTCGCCAAATTTAAATTCAAAAATAATGACTTGCAAGGCGGTTGATCTATCCACGACTGTTTCAAGCGACGCATATTTGTTTAAAAAACTACCAAACGAGCTAGAATTTTCAAAAACTAAACGAACGTTTAAAACAAGACCAGCAAACCAGCCGGGACTTCTGCTGGCTTTACTTCTGCCCCGTTTTGACATCGCCGGTGGCTGATTCCTGTACTTTAATTTCAGCTCGTTTCGTTCCGCTGGGAAATGGTGATTTCCGATCACAGTTATCTTACGGTCAAATCTGGTGCCTGTCAGTTAACAATATGTCTCACTGAAAGCTCTTGATCAATAGTCACCAAACAAATTGTTTCGATCAGACGTGGCGGTTAAGATATCCTAACGTTTATTATTCGAGAAGTGGTAAAGAAGATTGCGATCTTGACGGTCTATCGCGACTCCGTCTTGCGTCACTAATACTTTTGATTCAAATTCAGGAACATCACGTTTCAGCTCAATTTCCAATTATGTTTATGATACACAATTCTTAACCATAAAATACAAACAGTTCTTCTGAGTTATGCCGGGTGTAATACGCGTACTAAATCTTCATATTGCGATGTTTATTTCCACACCAATTTTGGTTAAAATTTTTCAAGGGATGACAATCTTTAGGATCGCCTTGAATAATTCTTGTTACAGTGGGAATTTTTTATTGCTCTTTTTAGAACGCATACTTTGACCTATTGCCCTTCGCGCAAAACCTTAAGCCCTACTTTGCAGCGTAACCAACCAAAGATTTTTTTTCAAATCTATTATTACACTTCAACATGAAATTCTTTTAACACAAGTAGTGAACAAATAGTGATGAAATTTTGTGTCATCGTATTGATAACATTATCAACACTAGTTTTCGATTTTTCACGCACACATTTGAATGAATTTCCCTGACATGCTGCTGGATTAAATTTGCCAATTGGCTAAGTTTGGTGTTGCTGAAGAAAATTAAAAGCATTCAAAGAGATTCATGACTTAATTTTAATGAACATGCGTATAAACATTATAGCCTAAACTGATAAAAAAAATAAACATAACATATTGTAGCATTCTTCTATAGGCGGCCACCATTTTTCTTTTTCACTACTCACTAACATTTTGAAACTATTATCATTACATTATGTCTTTTAAATTAATTAGATGCCACTTGAAACACGTTTAATTCTCTTTTAATTGAAGATGCGCGCTGTTGAGGTGAATTTGTGTGCATAACTTGATGAAAATTGAAAACACTAACAGAGTTTTAAATATTAATTTTAATAATCACATAAATATTGGAGCACTAGTTTTCACATCGCGACCATTACTGATAAGAAAGGAGCACGCCATTTTGTCGGATTATTTCGGTGTCACCGGATTACTTCGATTGGTTAACAAATAATGGTTTATGAATTTCTACAGTTTTATAAAGCTGCACGACTGCACAATATCAAAACTGTCCTTTTGGAGTGAAAATTATTTATATGAGAACATCAGTGACTAAAGCAGATAGAAGAAGGTGGAAATTATTTCTCACAAACAATTGCATCGAAAATTTGAAAAAAATGTCTCCCAGCTCTTCTTCTTGGGCGTATTTTTTTAATTTGTTCTATTAGTTCAAATCCCATCACATTAGCAATTAAAATAGATGCATGTGATTCACGTTCCAGATAAAAATACATTCAGATACATTAATTTACTAATTGGCATATAAAAGATAGAAGAAATTTCAACTAATGAAACAGTTCACGTCGAGATTTGAGACCGTCTACTTAAACATCCTGACTGTGTTTTCTATTTTATGCACCTACTCACCAACATTCATATCATATTGAAATGATCTAATCAGCTTAAAAATATTTAAAGTTTAATTTAAAAAGTTCAAAATGACAATGTTTATATTATTAACTACAATATCGTTGATTCTCACAACTTGTGCTGTTTCTACATATGATATACGTTGTTTTCGACCGCACGAGGATCACGATGTTGTGATCCTCACACATCCTAATGACTGTCGAAAGTTTTACAAGTGCGATCAACTATTTAATGCTATCGAGATATCGTGTCCGCCTCAATTGGAATTCGATCCAGTATTGAAAACATGTGATTGGCCAAAAGGATACTGTACGCCCGATAAAAAGCCTGTCCGCGGCAATATGGTAAGGGGTCCAAAATGTGTATATTTTATAGACTTTGTCAGTTCGGATCTATTTTTTAAATGGTCCAAAATCAATATTTTTCTATAAATTTTTGAAGAAATTCAAACGCATCAATGCGAAAAAGATGGATCTAATTGTTCAGGTATATTTTTCTATAATTTTTATTTCAAAGCAAGGATGCCTGAAATGAGTTGTCGTTTTGACTGGTATTATTATTCCAAATAGGGGAAAGTAGCGAATACTCCAACGGTTAAAGACTGGATCGAATTTTTGTTTATATTCTAGAAACTTTATCGCATCTGTTGGAAGTTTGAGTTCATCATGATCATTCAATTTTTAAACATTGCTATCCAGAGTCCTTTTTCAGTAACAGATGAGTTGTGCCAAAATAAATTTTAAAGGTTTTAAAGGATCATTCTAGTGTAAATTATTAAAAAGAGCTATTTTTATGAATTTCTTTAAGATCCTCAAAAGATTCAGAGCAATATCTTTTGGGTTTAATAAATACAAATTTGAATTGTACAAAAAAAAATTGTTCAAATGTTTTATACTATATCTATATCTACAAAATGGCGGCATCTGCATAAATATCTTAAATTTGGCAACATCAACGTTGCGCACAATTTAGAAGGATAAGGAATCATCTGGAACACATAATTGATTTAGAATTAAATGTTTAAAGCCACTGATGATCGCACAAATCTTCAAAATATTTTTTTTTGCAAAAAAAATGGCAACGTTTCAAACATAAGCGTTTCAAAAACAACTTTTTTTCGGCAGCTTTTCGTTTGTAAAAAATATAAAAATTGAAAATATGAATAAATTAAAAGCTTTCACTATAAAGTAACATTTAATAAACATGTGGTTAAAATTATAAAAAAGATCGGCTGAGTAGTTTTTGAGAAAAATTGCGCACCGTGTTAAAATAAATGGTTTTGAGAAAAACGCTTTTAAACTCTTTTTATTGTAAAATCATTTAAACAAGACTAACTTTCGAATAATTCTCAAGAAACATCATTTGTCTTTTAGAATACAAAATATATATCAATATAGATATTATTTTATGTAAAAGAGGATAGCTGTGTATCGTATACATAGAAATGAATCGGCAAAAACGGAGAAACAGCTAAGTGTATACAGGGTGTCCAGAAATTGCCGCACAGGCTCCTCACCACGTAATTTTTTGGACAATTTTAGGCGGAAAATATTATGAAATTTTTTTTCGATTTCTTAACCCTTTAGCTGCCACAGGCGTTTTAAAATTTTAAAAAAAATTCCGTTCTTAAATTAGTAAAAACGCAATATTTTCACAGTTATGAAAGATAAAACACTCAATCAAACAATAAATCGCAGATAATAGTTTTTCACAACTATTTAAAGCTATTTTGTGAATATGAAGTGAGCATATTGCGAGCGAAAGCTCTCGAAAGTCGAAGAAATGTTTTTTTCTATACGAAAATTTTACATTTTTCCTTATTTTCCTTTAATTTTCACGTTCATAATGCAAAATCTTTTTTCAAAAATTAGATCTCTGTTGTGTTATTGTTAAAAAGTTAGAACATCATTTTATCCTTATTTGCCAATTTCTAATAGTTACATGCCTGCAAATTCTAAAACAAAAATTCAAAAAGGTGCCTAATATGCCTACTAACAAAAACCGAGCAGGTAGAACCTTCTCAGACAACTCTGGTAAACGATGTTTCTGATTAATTAGTGCTTGAGCTGATTATAAGCAGTCATAAAACCTTGGAAAATTAGTTTTTAATTGATTTGAAAGCATTTACATTCGGATATAATCAGTCAACACTCATCGGCTAGAAAATTCACATCCATAAATTAGGATGGGGCAACGCTTGGTCGTCATACGATGATAACAAGTAGAAAGCAGTATTTTACGAGGAAAACACCTTTTTGTAGAATTATTTAACAGTTTATATTGATTGGCTACTAAAAATCAGAAATGGAGTACTCAGCCAATGAATAATTCGACATGATTCTTGTGCTTGGAGCATGTGAAACAAATAGTCAGCGTGCATCCTTCGAGTATAGAAGACGATTCCCTAACAGACGACATCCAGATGCCAATGTCTTCCGGAGGCTTGAAATTCGAGGACGAAAAACAGGGAAACTTGCTCAAGGTGTGAGATCGGACGTGGGCCGACCTAGGTCTTCAAGAACACCTGCCGTCGAAGAAGCCGTATTTAATTTCGTTGTGCAAGACCCAACTTGCAGCACAAGGGGAATAGCAAGAGGATTGGGGCTTAGAAAGTCAACAGTGCAAATCATTTTGTGTAGTTTAAATTTGCACCCTTACCACTTTTCGAAGGTGCAAAAATTACCTACAGAGGATAACGCAAAGCGAGTGGATTTTTGTGAATGGCTACAGAAAAAAATTCTACGAAGTTCGAACTTTGAAAAAAAAATATTGTTTACGGACGAATGCCTCTTTACCCAGGAAGAAATATTCAACTGCCACAACTCCCATTAGTGGAGCGAAGCCAATCCATATATGGTACGTGAAGGACATCACCAAGTTCGATGGAGACTTAAAGTTTGGGCAGGTATTATTGGAGATCAACTTATAGGGCCATATATTCTCCCGGACCGCTTAACTGGCCAAGGCTACAAACATTTTTTGGAGAATGTATTACCAACATTATTGGAGAACCTACCACTTTCAAGGAGAAGGAGGATGTGGTTTCAACATGATGGAGCACCTTCATATAATTTCGGAGAGGTTACAACTTTGCTGCACCAAGAATTCCAGGATCGCTGGCTAGGGCGTTATGGTCCCGTGCGTTGGCCTGCAAGATCTCCGGATTTAAACCCGTTAGATTATTTTCTGTGGGGACATTTAAAAGAAATTGTTTACAAGGAGACTCCTGACACCTTGGAACAACTTTCTTCGAAAATTACCAATGCCGCCGCTGAAATAACAAGCGAGATGTTGTCAAGTTCGATACGGAGCTTAAAAAAGAGAAGCAGGTCTTGTTTGACAATGGAAGGAAGCCACTTTGAACATATGCTGTAAATAATTTTAATAAAAACATTTCAAATACATATTTGTTTTATTGTTCATTCAAAAGATTGTGATTGAAAGCACTTTCGTGTGGGGACAGCCGAATACTTCAATTCAGAACGCAAATTTTATTTTAAACGCGAATTTTTGGTAAAAACTGTTTGCACTTATAGTCCTTTTGCAATGAAAGTTTGATGAATTAGAGTAAAATGATGTTCTAACTTTTTAACAATAACACAACAGAGATTTAATTTTTGAAAAAAGATTTTGCATTATGGACGTGAAAATTAAAGGAAAATAAGGAAAAATGCAAAGTTTTAGAAAAAAACATTTCTTCGACTTTCGAGAACTGTCGCTCCCAATATGCTCAATTCATATTTACAAAATAGCTTTAAATAGTTGCGAAAAACTATTATCTGCGATTTATTGTTTGATTGAGTGTTTTATCTTTCATAACTGTGAAGATATTGTGTTTTTACTAATTAAAGAACGTCATTTTTTTCATAATTTTAAAACGCCTGTGGCAGCTAAAGGGTTAAGAAATCGAAAAAAAAATTTCATAATATTTTCTGCTTAAAATTGTCCAAAAAACTACGTGGTGAGGAGCCTGTGCGGCAATTTCTGGACACCCTGTATAGTATAAGTAGGAATACGAGCGTGACGCGCTCCAATAATATTGAAATAAATATGCTCCGATCGTTATAAAATTTTAACATGTTATTTTTGAATGTATTTTCTTTCGAAATTTGTAAAAAAAAAATCGAATTTTTTTGGGGTGTTACACACTCGAATGATTCCTTAAGGGGTTACATATGTAGGTCTTGAAGAAGAAGCAAAAATAACTCTTTCCAAAAATTGCATTTTAAAACCAAAAATCTATTTAACTTAAAATTTACACACATAAAAGTTTAGCATTTCAAAAAGTTGCAAAAACATTTGAGCTAAAAACATTGAAAATTGTCAATTTTTCTACAGTTTTCCTCGTCCAACCTTTCTTTGCGGTAGGCTGAACATTTCGGTGCAGGTTCATCTCAAATCAAAAATTTAAGAAAAAAATCTTATAGTTTATATCCTTGGCTCGTGATTGAACGAAGAAATTGAAAAAAAAACTTAAATTTAAAGTTTTGTGATGGATTTGAATGAATTTTCGTCCCAATTTTTTAGTATTTTTCCGATTCTCATCGTTTTTAAAATATTTTTTTTTCGTATAAAACAAGAACGAGTCGACCGAATGAAAATCCTTCCGTTTAAGCACGAGTCAATACTATAAAGAGGAACTGTGAAAAGTTTCAGCAAAATCGTTCGATTCGTTCTCGAGAAATCGTCCTTACCGCCTGGAAAAACAAAGTTTCGAGAAAAACGCGTTTAAAATTTTTTTTACCGCGATTTAATGAATTAAAGTTATTTTTTGGCGACTTACATCGAGTCGTCGATTACAGGTCCATACAGTAATTCATTCGCCTCATTCGCGATGTTCAGAGCATCCTTTTGATGTTGTGCTGTTTGATGAAAAAGAAAGGAGCTGATTTTACGCGGTATAACCCGCATGCGTATAATACGCTAGGTAAGGCAGCAGTGGCGAGGGGTGAAAAATTACTGTGGGTAAGCCGATGATTTTCTAGCATCAATTTTCACAGATGATTCGCAAGCCGGGAACGCTACCGGCTTTTTGATTTGTTTCCATATCCTATTGAGGAAAACCGAGTTGCCGTTCCAACAAACGGGAGTTGAATGCCCACGGCACCTTAAATTATTGATGAATTCGAGGCTCGGAAAGCTTTGCTGCAACTCTTACAGATGTTGATCGCTTTGCTGGCTATTATGGAAATATGAGGATGTGTAGGATGAAGAGAATGGAGTATGATGGAATAAACACTGAGATCAAGTGGAACGATTGTGCATGTTTACGGTGATGCATGCAAGTAAATAAACACTTAATTCCCTTATAAAACTGAAGTTTTAGACATTTTTGGAACATATTTGGAAAGGGAAGCCGATGGGAATCGGCTCATATGAACGCCTCACCACTGTAAGGCAGAGCGCACCAACCGACCGCGCGGTATTAAAATCTCTATAACTCCGGTAATATTGCTCGAATTTACTTTAAATTTGGCGTGAATACTCTTGAAGTACTATACTTTCGTATGGAATACAAAAAATTTAACAATTTTTTGAAAATATAAGACCTATGTAACACCTTAAGGTCTTCTTGATTTTCAGAATTTTTAGTAAGAACTTAGTAGCAGATTTAAACGTTTAATGAATTTCATTAGAAAAATTCTAAGAGCCTGATACCACTTACAGAGTGCTCATGATTTTCATAAGTGTTCCTCGGAGCCTAGTCAAATTTTCCTCAGTACTTAGTGGTCATCTTAAAGTGTTAATAATTTTTCACAGCTTTTACTAAGGATCTAGTAGAAGCCTTATGAGTTTTATGATTTAGTTTTCATAAACAGCTGCAAACTTTTCATATGAACATCTTGTTTGTAACAAGAAATTCATTTTCTATCCTTAGCCACTAGTTTTTTCCAGTTTTCAGTATTAAATGAGATTTGCACGACACAATCATTCAAGGATTTATTAAAAAGAGTATTTTTTACATTTGAATTGATGAAACGGAAAGAAGTTTAACAATTTGGGAAAGGTTATTTATTTATTTTGGAAATAGGATTTTCAATGACTCGTTTATTTTACTAAAAGATATATATTGTTTATCAAGATCTACGTTATTAGTATATTCACCCGAACACTTTATCGCTGCAAACAGAATATTTTTCTCTCTGACTTCCTAGTAATGACAGTATTATTCGAAAGAGAATACTTAAATTAAATGCTAAAATTGAACACAAAAATTGAGTGAGAAAAATTAGTGAAAAAATTAATGGGGGAATTCAAAAAATATTTATAAACCGGGGCGTATCTGTTTTCAGTTGGCTGTTGAGAGGGGACATGCTGATTTTTGCAGGAAATGTTGTAAAATAACTGGTATCACAATAATTGACTTATGCTCCCTCTCAAAAAAGTCGGGAACATTAAAAAATATCGAAAAGTTTAAAAATTAAAAAATCCATTTTTCCTACTTTTCTCACTCTTTACTTTAAAACGATTCATTGAAGATCAAAGTTGTGTAGCAATAAAAGATACGTAATAAAATTTTCTATAAGATAGGATTGGTTAAAAATCTTAAAAAATTCAACCCTTGCCGCAAAATTGCAATAAATATAAAAAACGGGGAGAAAAAAGCCTTTCTTATTTAATTTTTTTTATCACTTGAAATGCACCTGAGGACCTTCATATTTTGCATGAAAAATCTTTACAAAATCATAAAATAGCAAACAAATTTTCATCGAAATCTATTCGATGGATTGCCCAAAATTTTTGAATTTTTTTTAAATAAATTTAAATTGCACAATTATTATGGGCAATCAACTGAATCAATTTTGATGAAATTTTATTTGCTATTTTAAAATATTGCAAAGATTTTTTTGCCGAAATATGAAGGACATCAGTGCATTTCAAGTGGTAAAAAAATTAACATAAAAAGGGGCTTTTTTCTCCCTGTTTTTTTTTTATATTTATTGCAATTGTGCGGCAAGGTTTAAATGTTTTAAGATTTTTAACCAATCCTAACTTATAGAAAATTTTATTATGCAACTTTTGTTGCTATACAACTTTAACCTTCAAGGAACAGTTTTAAAGTTAGGAGTGAGAAAAGTAGGAAAAAACGATATTTAAAAAAAAATTAAACATTTCGATTTTTTTAATGTTGCCGACTTTTTTGAAAGGATATCAATTATTGTCATACGAGTTATTACACAAATTTTCCTGCAAAAATCAGTGTGCCCCTTCTCAACAGCCAAATGTAGTCGTTTTTTACAGATCCGTCCTGGTCTATTAGCTTTAGTTTATTTTTCGATACACAGCTTTCAGAGATGCCGTTTTTTGCAATCAAAATATCGGCAATGATATTTCTTAATGAAATGCCGGTTCGGGTTCAGCCAAAAACTAGAAGACCTATTTAAAATTTTGATTCATTCAAATGAAAATATGTGTTAAATATTAGCAACACTTGAACAAATCGACCAAATTAATATGTCCTCGATAAAATCTTACAAAAGAAAAATTCATTTCAGAGAATACCATGCAAGTTGCAGATTGAAATTATTTGTTAATTTTGAAATGCACAATAAAACTGAAATTAATTGATTTTTACATGATGTTTATTGAGGAACAACTTTTATTCAACTGAAAGCCGACTATCAAGAAAATCTCGGAACGTAAAAACTCATGTGAATAAGAACCTTATCGCAGACGTCTAAGTTTTATATATTTATGGTTAGCAAAAGAATTATTTGAAATTGTTATTTGAAAAAATCTTGAAACCTGCACGTTTTGTAGGCAAAATCAAATATCAGTTACCATCGTGAATTGTGTATCTTGTACTGGAAAATCATCCGAACTCAGGCTAGCCAAGCTGTGGAAGATTTATCGGTGTAAACGCGATAATTACGAGAACGCGACGATGATACCATAAAAAAATTTAGGAGAAAAAGCTTTCCTACCAAGAGGGTATTTGAGAAAAATTGTTATCCCCTCGAATACTTTTCAGCTTGATCCTGACCCAATGTCATCATTTCGTGCATCACTGTCCGACAAGGAGCCATCAACAATGCATCCAAACTATTCAAACTCATGTCGTTCGTATTTTATATGTAACAACGATCGATGCTATGAAAAGCATTGTCCTGATAATAATATGTTCGATTCAATAACATCCTCGTGCGTAGAAAAGGCTTATTGTCATGTAAATCATACAATCATCAAAGTCCAAGCAAGAGCGACACCATCCTATATAGATTGTACGACGAAACAAGGAAGTTGGTATCCCGATGAACAAGATTGTACCAAATTTTATATATGCGCGAATGGGAATGCGTACAGACAACAGTGCTATCCTGGACAGTATTTCGATAGTGAATGTGGTAAATGTGTGGAAGGATCTACGGACAATTGTAAACCAGAACCACCACCAGAATGTAAATGTTCCGTAAGTATCTTTGAGCTATTCCGCGTTATTGATGTGTTGGTCTATATGCTAAGATAATATAGACTACAGTTTATAATTAATTGCGAAACATGAAGTGAAACATTTGGTTTCAGTGTGGTAAATATAAAGACGGTGAAAGACTTCCTGATGTTTTCGATCCTAGAAAGTATTACGTTTGTGTAAATGGCGTATTGAAGCAGCGATCTTGCGAAAAGGGATACACAATCGATCCAGATTTGGTTAATTGTACAAAAAGCGATAATATAACAACTTCAACAGGGATACCAAGTACACTAACTCCGAGTACGCCGACGCCAAGTACACCAACTCCAAGCACACCAACGCCAAGTACACCATCTCCGAGTACACCAACTCCAAGCACACCAACGCCAAGCACACCAACTCCAAGCACACCAACGCCAAGTACACAAGCTCAGAGTACGCCAACGCCAAGTACACCAACTTCAAGCACACCAACGCCAAGTACACCGACGCCAAGTACACCAACTCCAAGCACACCAACGCCAAGTACACCGACGCCAAGTACACCAACTCCAAGCACACCAACGCCAAGTACACCAACTCCAAGTACACCATCTTCAAGTACAACAACTCCGAGTACGCCAACTCCAAGTACACCAACTCCAAGTACACAAGCTCAGAGTACGCCAAGGCCAAGTACACCAACTCCAAGCACACCAACGCCAAGTACACCATCTTCGAGTACAACAACTCCGAGTACGCCAACACCAAATACACCGACGCCAAGCACACCAACGCCAAGTACACCATCTTCGAGTACGCCAACGCCAAGTACACCAACTCCAAGTACACCAACTCCAAGCACACCAACGCCAAGTACACCATCTTCGAGTACAACAACTCCGAGTACGCCAACGCCAAGTACACCAACGCCAAGTACACCGACGCCAAGTACACCAACTCCAAGCCCACCAACTCCAAGCACACCAGCTCCGAGTACGCCAACGCCAAGTACACCAACTCCAAGCACACCAACGCCAAGCACACCAGCTCCGAGTACACCAACGCCAAGTACACCAACTCCTAACACACCGACGCCAAGTACTGCAACTTCAGCAACAACCCCTAATGTAAGTTTCAGCAAATTGAGGTATTTTTAAATCATTTCTTCGCTATTTATACTATTTCGGCATTTCATTTTACGATATAAGACTCTAGGTTTCAACTTTATTTCAAGGAAGTTTTTCCAAATTTTGACCAATCTAGAACTTTTAACACTTACTGGAGAGGTAGGATTACCTCCCACACCTACTATAATAGCATATTATACATTTTCGCGACAAAAGGTAAAGTCATCGTAATGAAAATATGGCTTCCAAAAATATTTCCTGGGTTTATAACTAATTTTCTGGTTTCTTAGATTGACACCTATTTGGATCGGAGGAAAGCCAATTGGTAGACTTCAAGGTTCACGATAATTAAACAGCCCCCAATCTCTCAGGATCTCACTTTCTGACACCACCTTGAAAACTTTCTAATTTCATTGATGTATTCGCGCTTTCCGATTTCTTTATTCTATTTCAATGTGGACGTCGTTTGTCGTATTGGGATTATCGTTCACCATACGAAAAAGTTACAGAACCAAATTAGTTTTAGCACTGTTATTTTCATTTTATAAAACTACTCATCAGTGTTTCTCGTACGTCGTACAAAAGAGAGCGAGCCACTTCTAATATACATATTCATTAAATCCAAAATAACTTTGGTCACTAAAAGGTAATGAGGAGATTTTTGAGCCTTGAACTCGACCATTGGTAACTTTGCAGTAATTCATCATTTCCGGACGCACCCTTTTTTCATCTGAGGTGAGTTAAGAAGGAGCCACTGTCAATGTCATCTGACAATCACCGGACTGTCAGGTTTGTCCTCGTGCGATCAGTGATTAGTGGCAAGCCGAGGATTAAAACAAGTGTGACGAAAAAGTTTTGGTTAACGTTGTTGACAATGCATCTGGTATGCCCTAGCTTGAATGCGTCTGACGTTATTCTGAAGATGAGTAAATTTTTTACTTCCCAGCTCCCTGTGGGAAGCTATTGTAATTGGGTCGATTTTGCGAATATCAAATTTTAATATACATATATCTACGTTTTAAGGCCTCTAGAATCCAAACCCATCGTTTTTAGAAAGATGTCTGTGTGTATGTACATATATGCGTACGTACGTATGTGCGTTCGGAATTATTTTTCGTCTCGATTATCTCAAGAACCAAAAATCGCATTGACGTGGGACCGGTTTCATTCGACACGTAACAGAAGAAGAAAGAGGAGGAGGACAAGAAGGATGACGAAGAGGGGTACAAGGAGGAGGACGCGGATGATGAGGCTTTAGTAGAGGACGACCAGATGGTGGAGGTGTCTTCCTCTACCAAAGCTTTTACGGCTAGATAGAAAAATAAAAATCATGAAAGTAATTATATTAATTTAGAATCATAATTATTAATAATAGTAATTATTAATAATAGTTATTATTAATAAAAACAAATGATGGCCTTTTTATTCGCCCCACTGGGAAGTTAGGCGTGTGGGCCTCAAGGGTCGCATTTGAGCCACTTTTCAGAGTTTAGTATGCATCTTTTTATCACATTCAGTGCGCACGTAGTTGGGGAAGAACGTGAAAGGTATTGGCATCTGGTGCCAATATTTTCAGAACAACGTACTCTTTTTCCTTTTTCTAGCGTTTGGTGTTTTACAGGTTCAATAAATCTATTACAAATAGGAAAAAGAGAGAAGGAGCACGTATTTTGAGCAAGAAAGAGGGCATCTTACAGGGTGAAAGGTTTTAGCATTCTCTGTCCTATCTTTTTGTGGTAGTTTTAACACTGCTTTCTCAGTATTTGGAGCTCTCAATGCTTTATTGCCTCAATGCTTCTCAGTAGATTTTATATGGACCTCAAAAACTAAATCGGAATTCCACTTTAGTATTAATTTATGTGCTAAGTTTAAGAAAAAGGATCATAGCATCTTCTGCATGTTTTCAAATCTCATTTTTCATGAACGCATCCATAAAACCGAAACTTTTCGACAATAGTCTTGTGGTTCAATGGCAATTGGTGACGCGATTCCGGACGAAATGAAAGGAAAGCAGTGGTATTACATTTGCACTGCCGGTGGTCACCTTAAGCAGAGAAAGTGTGAATACGGTTACGAATTTGCAATTTCACACTGCATCCCATCGGTGTCAGTAAGTGCCTGTTGGCTAATGTATTTCGGCTACTACGGACGCAAACTAATATTATTTAATAATATAGGCTGACTGTGGTCATTTGTTGAATGGAACACGTATTCCTGATAAATTTAACAGAACAATGTTCTATATTTGCTTGGATGGACAACTTAACCATAGAAACTGTCCGCCAGGAATGTTTTTCGATGAAGCTATAATGTTCTGCAACAACGAGGACGGAACAACAACCCCAATCCCTGAACTTGTAATTGGTTTGTGAATGTTAGTCACATTTTTTAACTCTTATTATTGTGTTGATAGTCCTGCGGATCATTATCGCCTGGTAAACGGCTGACGGATGACTTTAATAATGATAAATATTATATTTGTGTCAATGGTACACTGAAGCATAGGTTATGCCCCTCTGAACATTATTTTGATCCAACTATATTACAATGTGTGTCATCGGTGCTAACAACAACACCAGAAATTAAGGTACGTATCTTTTGAATTGCCTGAATACAATTGTGACTGTTTTGCGAACTTTTTTTAATATCGTTTTTATGTAACCTTTTAACTCATCTTCCTTCTAACTTTTCTTCGTTCAGAATTGTGGATCAACACCAGATGGAGGAAGGTTCTCTGATCCTTTTGATGATACAAAATACTACGTTTGTGTTGCTGGAGTTCTGAACCATCAATCCTGCCCGGAGGGATCTAAATTTAATCCAACAAGTCTGGAATGTAGCTCGGAAGATACCACTGATACCTTCACTATTGTGGTAAGAATGAATTTAAAGATACAAGGTGCGCCATCTGGACGTACTCTATTTCAATATTGAATAACTTCCCCATTTTTCAGCCGATTTTCACAAATGAACAAGATTTTTTTAGTATATTCTATGCCATTTATTTCAAACAAGGTTTAGAATACAACCTCGATTAAATGACCACCACCATTTGAAACACAAAAATCAGCTCTTTTGCGGGCATTCTGCGTAACATTGGCCAGCATTTCGGGCGTTATAGCAGCTATTTCAGCTCGTATCTTAGCTTTGAGTTCGTCAGTGTTCTTCGGCTTGCTGGCTTCAACTTTACTTTTCAAATAATCCCACAGAAAAAAGTCGGGTACCGTTAAATCCGGAGTACGATGAGGCCACTCCAAATCACCATTTTTTAAGACAACGCGTCCAGGGAACTTGCTCTGCAAAAACTCGATCGTAACGGCTGCGGTGTGGCAAGGTGCGCCATCTTGGTGAAAATAGAAGTTCTTCAGACCCTTTTTTCTACATTTGTGCACAGACAAAGTGCGCCAAAATCCAACGGTAGCGTGCGCCGTCGATGGTATCTCCAACTTTGAAGAAATAAGGCCCGATGATGGTTTTAAAGCACACCCCAGCCCAAACAGTTACTTTCTGGTCGTGCAGTGGTGTTTGATGAATAACCTGTGGGTTTTGTGTCCCCCAAATTCGACAATTTTGTTTATTAACTCCGCCGGAGAGGGTGAAATGAGCCTCGTCCGTCATTAGAATTTTTTCCCAAAAATCAGACTCTGCATCGATCATTCTTGCGACAGTATTTCCATTTTGCAAGCGACGTAGCATATCCGTTGACAATAATCTTTTAGTGAGTTGCACTTTGTATGGGAAAAGAGGGGTTTTGCTTCATAATCCTCCTTAAAGTCGTTCCATTCACGTTTAACTCCTGACATCGACGGCGATACGACGTGTTTGGGCTATCAGCAACACTTTTTTTTACCGCTACAATAACTTCATTGAAGCGTCACGGATGCTGTTGAATAGGAACCTGGCGAGTTGCTACAGAAAAGAAATTCTTCACCAAACAACGAATTGTCTTTGTTGTAGGCGCCATGTGCATGCCATATCTTTTTACGATAAGCACGCACAGTTTTCACAATTGAACGATCGTTTTCAATGTAAAGCACGTTCTTTCGGTGTGTATCGAGTCAGAGCTAAAATGGCACTAACTGACGTTTCAGAATTGTGTTTATCTGTCAAATGGCGGAGTTATTCAATGTTAAAATAGGGTGCGTCCAGATAGCGCACCCTGTATTCAGTGATAGTATTATACAAAACAGTGAGGCCAAAACTGGTGTGATCATATACGAAAAATTTACATTCACTCCTTTGATGCCGTTTTGAACTAATTTGTTTTTAAATCTGGGATTACACATATTTCATTGATTCATCCTTTCGGTCTAGCGTTTTATTCGGGACATCTAACAGTATCCCTCTTTTGAAATTAGAAGAAGAAAATTTTTTAAGTCCTATAGCATCAAAACAATTGTACTTAACAGTGAACTATTTCATAAAATTTGTTGGATGAGAGATCTTGCGTTCAGATCACATACTACGTTTAGTCCTCAAAGTGAAGCTGATACTAGCTTTATTTTCTCCAACCAATGAGGCAGCTTTATTAGTCGGCTTATAAATTGAAGCCAATCACACTTTGTGACTCCAAAATTTTGTCAAACTTGACCTAAACTGTAGCCCCACAAGCAATTTACATAAATAAGAAAAACTTGCGAACATATACTCAGGGGTGTCCTGCTTTATTTTTCTGTACCAGATGGCAGACAAATAAGAAAGATTCGCGATCCCAGAAACTTGAACTTAAGCTAAAAATCGCCTGACTTTCCAAAATGCACGGTTGGCTTCATTTTCGTGAACATTTCTGCTAAGAAGTGTATCGAAGTTCTGGACAGTTTGGAGGGTTAGCTGCTTTCGGTATCACGGGGATGTTGTTGTCCTCATACCACTTCATTGTTGATCGAGCATAATGACTTGTCCCTAAATCTGGCTAAAATGCTACAGATGCGTCGTGTTTCTCGATAAATGGTTTTAGTCGCTTCTTTGAACACTCTTCGATGTATACTGCTGAGATGATGGTACCTTTCGCTACAAAGTCCTCTGATCTGAGACTTCATCGATATATTGCCTGCCAAATTATATACCGCTTAGGAAATTTGGTGTTTTTTTGGATTTATGTTTTGGGCTAACATCACCCTTTGATCCTACTGTATAGAAGTCGTGACCAGGCAACTGTGCGAAATTGGCCTTCACGAATGTTTCATCGTTCAACACAACCCAATTTGGTCAGGTAATCCTTGTATAGCTTTCGAGCCCGATTTTTTGCTTTTTTCTCCTTTTCCTCGAATCGATCGGGTACTTTTTGGACATATAAGTATTTCGGGAGTAATTGTTAACCCGTCTTCAGTATATAAACTAACTTTGTACAAGGAAAATCCTAACCCCTTTATATTGAAAAGTGTAAGCTAATACCAAACACAGGAATAAATATATCTCCCAACTATTTCACAAAAGGATAACCTAATTGGTTTTAGGTAATTAGCCGTAAGAGGGTAGACTGGCAACTACCCGTGTCGTCGTTCAACCTCAGCATTTCCGCTTACCTCAATATCCACATCTACTCATATGCGTCTAGTCTACTTGTACCTGCTACCTCCTTCAACACTTCGAGGTCATCCCATAATATGTTGTGTCCTTCACTTTTGATGTGTCTAGCTACTGTAGATTTTAACGTTTCCGTTTTCTTGTATCTGCCTAGTTGTGCTTCTCGTATGTGTTCGTTGAATCTCGTCCTCACCGATCGCTTTATTTGTCCGATGTACGTTTTATTACAATCCGAACAAGCTATCCTATAAATACCACTTTTCTCGTGTTTATCCTTCCTGTCTGTAACCGAGGCCAACATCGATCTTATTTGCGAACTTCTGCTACTTGAAGCGCGGATGATGTTTTCGCATTTGAGGATCTTACTTATTTTGATCCATATTTTGGAGTATGTCATTGGAGCTCTCCTCACTGCTTCTCGTTCCGCTTCCTGTTTGAAGAGTGTTGTTAGTTTATTTCTCTTGAACTTACCTATTTTCTTTTTGAATAAAATTTCGGATTCTCGGTATCCATTTATTCTGGCTGTGTCCAAAATGTATTTCTTCTCTCTTTCGAACCTCTCTTCCGTTAACGGAACAGAGATCATTCTGTGTATGTAAGAGTTCTAAGCTGCCATCTTCTGTTGATATGGGTGATGTGACGATGAAGGGATGGTCATTTGTGTGTTCGTCGGTTTTCTGTATATGTCAAACTCCAATATCCTGCCCTTTCTAATCACCTTCAAATCCAGGAAAGCTAGCTCGTGATTAGATTCCACCTCGTGCGTGAAAGTAATTTTGTTATGAATCGTGTTAATCTCCTTCAGAGTTTCGTCCATCTTTCCTCTCTCAACTACTGCAAATATGTCGTCAACATACCGAAGCCAAATTCTCGATAGTATCCCTTTTTGCTCGATTTTATCCTCAATCCACTTCATAAAAAGTTTATTTAGAATCGGAGAGAGGGGATTCCCCATAACCACCCCTGCATTTTGTTTAAAAAACCTACCCCTGAATGTGAAACAATTTTCAGACATGCAAATCGTGCCTAGTTTCGCGAATTGTCTCGCCCGTTTTCTTCGTTCTGGTGTTGACTCCGCCAAATGTTTTTCAATCCACTCCTCAAAAAAAGCTAATGCTTTTTAAGCTGGTATGCTCGGAAACAGGGATTTAACGTCAAAGGACACTAGGCCTTCATCATTATTGATCTCCCCCACCTCTGCTAACCTTTCTAAAAACTCTTCCCTGTTCCTGACCGCTATTTTGCTGTATATGTTCCCCATATTTTCACACTCCTTAACCAGCCATTTCGCTATCCTTACTGTGGGTGCCTTGCTCGCAGCTAATATTTCACGCAATTCTTTTTCGGATTTATGTAGCTTAGGTAGGCATTTGAGCCTTGCTAGGACTGGATTCGGTACCTTTAATGTCGCTTTATTAGTTATTGTATCCTTACACTCCACTAAGGCTTTCTCCACTCTTTTTATTGACTCCGGTAATGGATCCTTCCGCAACTCGAAATAATCGCCTCCTTCCAATTTATCGAAGACCAATTTATTATACTGGTTTTTGTCCATGACGATAATTCTGTTCCCCTTATCCGCTTTTAAGTAGTAGACCGGTTTAGCCTTCAGATCTTTCATTATCTGCGATTTACTGTTGTTCACAGATGATTTGTTCAAATTCATAATTATCTCCGTTGTTTTACCCCTGACCACTGTTTTCCTTTCATTGGGAATAAACTTAATAGCAGCCTCTATGACCTCTATCACCGATGACCGATTCACCACAAAATTTTTTATGATTTCCATGTTCGGTACTTCCTTTATGTTATGATTTTTTTCTTCCCTCAACCGTTCTAGCTTCTTATGCAAGACTCTGCTTTTTCTATCTTTTTCGCAGTCAAATGCTCTTTGTACTTTACCGAAAATATCCCAGTCGCTACTTTTTTTCCCGATGTCTGATTTCCCAATTTTAAATGCAAATGGTACGCTTTCAAAGTGAGCTTCGATGACTTTTCATATAATCGCCTGATGCTATCCTTTATCAGCTGTCTCTCTAGCTCAAATTTACGTTTTTCGGCTCCTGGGAGTGACGTTTTCAATTTTACTCTGTGGCTTTTAGGTATAACTTTCAATCTCAAGCAATTCTTTAAAATTTTTATATCTTCACTGATCCCTTTCATGGTTTTCTTGTACTTAGCCAGTTGAAAAAATTATAATTATAATGCTTCTTAATCCTTTGAATCATAGCGTTCGATGTTTGCACTTTTTGAGCCATATATCGAATGAATGTGTTAGGACTCTTCAAAAATGTCCCCTTCACCTTTCAGCTCAAATTTGTATCAAATGGACGTTTTTTCCTACCTGATCCAGACTTTCTAGCAACAGGTAGGCCCTTTTTGTACTTTATAATCGTTCGTTTCACTGTTGCACTCGACGAATTGGTCTCCTTTGCTAGTACCGAATATTCACGAAGGAGATTTTCTAGGTGTTTGCACACAATCAAACTATGCACTTTTTCTTGATTTGATGACATCTTTTCAAGAGTAATCTTACTATACGTTCTTTTTTGTCGCATTTTATAGCTAGTTTTGCATACCTGATGAAGACTTAAACTTATCCCCAACAGGAGCTGTGCAGAAAAAACTAAAGGTCAATTTTTTCCGATACTGTCCTTAGTTTGATCGAACAAGAAGAAGGCATGAATGACCTCGTCACCTCAGATCTGTGTGTTTCAATGCCATTTTGGCGAAAAGCGTTAAATGAGGTTGATGCTTTTCGTAACCTTGATTCCTGAAAATGGTAGGAGAGGTTTCTACGCAAGCAACTTTCTATGGTTTGGGTTTCGCCTTCAGTACACGATTAAATGGATGAAATACAAGGGGCACCCAACACCCATTTTGCGTTTTACATTACACAAAAGCGCAAAGGATCAGAAGGATGACCATAAACACGACATGTCCTATTGGAAAATTGCATCATTTGAAAAGTATACATATTTGTATACATATATATAAAAAAAATGTAAAAAAATAACCAAAAACTCTTCTTCAAAGACTACCGGAAAAATGTCTAAAAACATTTGTTAAATTAATTACACACGCAAACACAAGTAGTGACACATTTTCATGTCATCCTACTGATATCATTATCAACATAAATTCACGCTACTGCCCAATTAAACATTATCTTGCACGCATTCGTATGAATTTCCCATACTATTCAGCTACTGGGTCAAAATTGCCATCAATTGATATTGCTTCCTGAAGACAGGACCCGTACACATAACTCAAATTGTTTTGGAATGAAATTTAATTATGTAAGACCATTAGTGGCTGAAATAGATGCACGACGACGGTGGAAATTCTATTGTTTCCAGCCTACAATCAAAGCGACAATTTTTTCCTCACCAACTTCTTCGTTGTAATTTTTTTTTTTGAAATTAGTTCTATTAGTTCAAAGAACATTACAAAGCGATTAAAGTTCTAGATAACACGTTCAGATACATCAATTTACTAATTGACATATAAAAGACAAACGAAACATCAATAAGGGAAACAGTTCACGTCTAGGTTTAAGACCGTCCACTTCAACGTTCCGATCTACAATCCTTGGAAGCAAGTGAAATTACACAAGTGATTTGATAAATTAATGAGATGTCTCAATCAGTTTAAAAATATTTGAAGTTATATATTTGAAAAGTCCAAAATGACGATGTTAATATTATTAACTACAATATCGTTGATTTTCACAACTTGTGCTGTTTCTGCATATGATATACGTTGTTTTCGACCGCACGAGGATCACGATGTTGTGATCCTTACGCATCCTAAGGACTGTCGAAAGTTTTACAAGTGCGATCAACTATTTAATGCTATCGAAATATCGTGTCCGCCCCAATTGGAATTCGATCCAGTATTGAAAACATGTGATTGGCCAAAAGGATACTGTACGCCCGATAAAAAGCCTGTCCGAAGCAATATGGTAAGGGGTTCAAAAAGTGTATATTTTATAGACTTTGTCAGTTCGGATCTAATTTTTTAAATGGTCCAAATCAATATTTTTCTATAAATTGTTTAAAAAAATTCAAACGCATCAATGCGAAAAATATGAATCCAATTTTCAGGTTTATTTTTCTATAGTTTTTCTTTTAAAGCAAGGATGCCTGAAAGTAGTTGTCGTTTTGACTCGTATTATTCTTTCAAATAATTTATGATCCGAGTATGCAGAGAATACTCCAAAGGTTAAAGACTGGATCGATTTTTTGTTCATATTCTAGAAACTTTATTGCATCTGTTGGAAGCTTGAGTTCATCATGATCTTTTCGTTTCTAAACATCCCTACCCGAAGTCATTTTTCGCGATCAAAAATGTTGTGCCAAAATAAATTCTGAAGGATTTAAGATCTTCATAATTTTTAGAGTTTTTGCTAGGAGCTTAGTAGCATCTTTAAGGGTTCTAAAAAATATTCTAAGAGCCTAGCAGCAGCCACAGAGTGCTTATGGTTGTTACGACTGTTTCTTGGAGCTTAGTAGCAGCCTTGAAGGTTTCATAATTTTCCTGAATATTTTTCTTAGTGCTTAGTAGTCGTCTTAAAGTGTTAATGATTTTTCATAGCTTTTACTGAAGGTCTAGTAGCAACCTTAAGAGTTTAATGATTTTATTTTCAAAAACTGTTGCTTAATTTTCAAATTAAAAATCTTGTTTGAACCAGGAAAAAATCATTTCTTTCATCCTTAACCACGATTGTTTTTCTCAGTTTTACAGTTTTACAAAGATTTGGTGAACACAGTCATCCAATGTCTATTGAGATAAGTCTTTTTTTACTTTACGTTTTGATGGTAATGAGAGATTATTATCAATTTGGTAAAGGGTTGTAATTTATTTCTACTTAAAAATGCGCATTTATTTTCTTCACGGTCTTTGTGGAAGGTATGGATGCAAGCATCAAAATTTACGCCATTAATCTCTGAATCTTAGAACTTTATCGCTGTAGGCAAAAATAAATTTTTCCTGAATTTCTAATAACAATAAAAATGATTTTTAAAATTATTTTTCGCTTAAAAAATTGAGTGCGAAAGTTGAGTGCGAAAATTAAGTAACAAAAACATAGGAAGAAAAAATTCAGGCGGAAACAATCGGATGAATTAAAATTCGGAGTGCCATTAGCTTTAGCTCACCGCTTCATTGTTTTATATATTCCTTTTCGAGATGCCGTTTTTTGTTATCAAAATACCAGGAATGATATTTTTAAATGAAGTCTGAACCACAAACTAGACAATCTATCAAAAATTTTCATTCATTCAAACGAAAATATGTGTTAAAGATCTGTAACACTTGAACAAAACTACCAAATGAATGTGTCCTGGACAAAAATCTGACATTAGAAAAATTCAGTTCAGTGAAAAACGTGAAAATTTTAAATAAAATTCATTTCAAAATTTTAAATGTATAATAAAACCGACATTAATCACACTGGACAACACGACTTTTTACCGTTACTTTGATTATATATTTTCGTTAACTTTAATGCATAAATATTAAGAAAAACATAATTTAAAAAATCTATTACATCGAAATATCTAAATAAATAATAAACCATAAATTTGACATAATTTATGACGGTATATCGAAAAAAGTATCATAAATTGGTCTTAGTAAGAAAAATGAATAAATTAGGCTATGAATATTCACCAGATAAATGGAGACTATTCATTAACTCTTCAAAATTAAGTTTAAAAGCAGTCTTACTGCATACTGGCAATGTTCTTTCATATGTACCTTTAGCACATGGCATTCACATAAAAGAAAATCTACTCGAGAAAATTCAGTACCAACGTCATTCTTGGAAAATATGTGCAGATTTCAAAGTTGTTGGAATATTACTCGGGATGCAAGGAGGTTACACAAAATATTGCTGTTTTTTATGCGAATGGGACAGTAGAGCTAGAAGTCAACACTTCATAAAAAGGGATTGCCCAATGAGGACTAATTTAATTCCAGGACAAAGGAATGTGACTGAAAACCCCCTTAGTGGAAGCAAACCATATCATTTTGCCACCTTTGCACATTAAATTAGGTCTCATAAATTTTTTTGTTAAAGCCATGAATAGAAATGAAAAAGGTTTTCTTTATTTAAAAAACATTATTTCCTAGACTGAGTGAAGCTAAATTAAAAGAAGAAATTTTTGTCGGGCCAGATATAAGGAAGATAATGAAGGATTCTAATTTTATTGCAAAATTAACCACAGAAGAAGAAAAATGCATGGCTTTCTTTTGTTGAAGTGGCTACAATTTTTTTGGGAAATAGAAAGTCTGCAAGCTATGACGATATGGTTTCTAAACTACTACAGGATTATAATGCTTTAGGATGTAATATGTCCTTAATGATTCATTTCCTTCATTCCCATCTCGACTTTTTTCCCGAAAACTTAGCTGCAGTGAGCGACGAACACGGAAAAAAACTCCTTCAAGACATCATGACAATGGAAAAACGATATCAAGGAAAATTGTCACCAAGAATGCTTGCAGATTTTTCTTGGACACTAAAACGAGATCATCCATCGTATAGTCATAAGAGACGAGCAAAACGAACAAGAAAACCAACAGAATAATTTTTTAAAACGTGATTCCCTTAAAAAATAAGTTATGTTTCTTTTTTTTTAAATAAATATATATTTCCACGGAAATGAGTGTTTCAATTTTTTCACACACATACTTTAAGTTATCTCTGGCCAAGGTATAAAAAAAACCAGTAGCGAATTACGGCAAAAAATTAATAAAGTTTTTGTTGTCCAGTGTTATTTTACATTTTTTTCTGAGAAGCAATTTCCACTCAATTTAAAAAATGAATATCTAGAAATTGAATATCAGCCAAGAATATTTTGATTTAAATTTTTATTACAACTAAGCAACTAACCCAGGACTATTCTATGACCTAAAATATTCAAGAATCTATTGCGAAAATTGTGTCGTATTTCCATTAATACCAACTACTTCTTTTTTTTTGATTGATTTTCATAGAAATGTAACGGTCTTACTGAAAACACATATCAACCGGACTACGAGGACGATTGTCGATCATTTTCCTACTGTAAAAATGGTATAACACGTACAGGACGATGTGTCCCAGAAACACGTTTCGATATCATGAGCCGTATGTGCATTGATGAAAATCTCGTTGACTGTTATCTACCCACTGATATGTTAGCACGACGTAAAAGGAGTTTGGTAAGTTTTTCTTTTTTTATATATATTCTATGCAACTTATTGAAACTAAATAGATTGAAGTATCTTTCTAAACTGAATTAATTCAATACATTTTTCTGTAGATACTCTAAAAGATAATTTCAAAGAGCACAATACAATCATGGGCAAAACTATCTAAAAATGAAAATGATACATACCTACTACTATACACGAGTTCGTGATGTTTTATGCAGCTTATTAGCTTAGATGTAGAATTAGATGAGAGCAATCTTGTTTTTAGATACAGTAGCGATGTAAAATAAATCATAAGAAGCAAAGCAAAAAAAAACGAATGTGTCTTAATTATGGGCAGGGTTGGATTAAGGATCCTTACTAATATATACAATAGCGACGTAGGCACATACGAACTAAAAATTGACAGTCATTATACTTCGCGGATACAAATAATTAAAAAAAATTAGTTGAATGATGATGAGCTTAATCCATCAATAAGCCTAATCGTGGTCGTGCTGTCTGGTGGCGGATGGTAAATGACAGCACCTGAAGAGGATGCCGTCCGTCACGCCGAAACCACACTTCCACACTTCATTAAATTATGGAACCAGCCTTTAATCTGGAAGTAAATGAACCTCCATCAATGTGCAAGCATAGTGTTAGTAAGTTGCTAACCAAAAAAGCACACTAGTAGGCGAAAGTTGTCGGCTAGACTAGGAGGTTCAAATCCTTACTAACATTGGATTAAGGGTTTTCCTTTTTATATAAGGGAACTTTCGGAACACTCGATGTATGATGGATTTCCATTGGATGGTGAATTTTAGTTTTGTGGACTTTCTGGGCTTTTTAGATGAATTCGATCGGCTTTTCGGATACGACAGGGATGGTGATTACTAGTAGGCTAGCTCTGTTCGACGAGAATTCGGTCCTGATTAGTTTTTTTCTAATCTTTGCTATTGTTGCTTACATGAATTGTCTAATTTTAAATTACAAAAATTACTTGCGATAGCCAAAATTACCAAAAATCGTGAAAAGAAAAACTCTAAAATGAATTTTTATCACAACTCAAACTGTTTTAATCTACTCGAATACGTTTTTAAACGCGTACCAACTACACCATCGTGCAACAGGACTATCTCAATAGTGAAAATTACATTATTCTATTCGAAACTCGATACGCCGATAGAAAAACTGATAAAAAAGACCAGTGAACAAACTTATGATATATAGTGACCGTAGATTCTTCTTAGACATGTGATTTCAATCAAGCTCGTCAAGCATTAGATGTGACTGTTTGAGCTGACGTTTTCTTGGCCTACATGGCGTATGAATCCGCATAATATGCGTGGTTAGGTACACTTATTAAAGTATTGACTTTGAATCTCTTCCGTTTTATGATATCCGTGATTTTCGTTACCGTGAACTGTAACTATATGGCAAATGGCAGTCGTTTTGACATTGATAGTCGCATATATTATCATTGATAGTGTTTAACCCTTCGAGTACACACCTATTTTTTCGGTCATCGAGGCTCAACAATGACTATGGGGTCAAATTGACCCCAACCACTTTTGAACATCTATAGAATCGCCACATTTGAAAAGTTTTTAAGGTATAGTTTGACACCACTTTTAATGGTTCTCACACATTAGAAGTGCCTTAAGTGTCCTTAATAAACCTATAAAAAAATTCGCGAAAAATCAGTTTCGATGCAAATCAATCTTTTTACAAAAAAAAAATCGTAACTTTTTCAATTTTCAATACTTTTGGCTAAAAATTCAGGCGGATACTTTCAAGAAATGACAAAATAAAGGAAAAATTATTGCTATAGCGACCCTTGAAAAAAAGGTATTTATTTTAAATATTTACGGTGGCGATTTTGAAAATTTTAAAATTTGCATATATAAAATAAAAAAACCATAAGTTCGTCAATTTTCAATATTTTGAGCTACAAATTTATATGGATACTATCAAGTCATAGTAGAATACTACAAAAAGCCATGTATAAAAGGTTGCAAAAAAGGTATGCGTTACGCATATAGGTATTGGTAATTTTGAGGGTGTAAAAAATTATGATTTTTTACGTTTTTGAGTTAAAAAAGCTTTTTTTTATTCACTAAAATATATAAAAATAGAGACAAAAAAAAAGAAATAAACAAAATACTCATATCCAGCACAATCGTTGCGCAAATATACCCGATGATCGTTGCTCATCGGTCGATTGCAGGATGGGCACACCATATTTGTTTTTTGGTCCTGCTGACGAGAGCACCGAGCACACCTTGCTCTTTTTCTGAGCTGAACGCGGTCTAATCTAACAGTTGGGATACTTATTCCTAAAATATGTTTGATCCCTTTTTGAATGTCTGTACCCATACAGGTGTTTTTTATTTTTTCTCGTAGACATGGCTCGACGAGGTGAGCCACAACTTCTTTCAAGGCAACAAGGGCAGATTTCTTTTTGGTAGCATCACTGGCATATTTACAAATGTACAAGCACCCAGTATTCACGATAGCTTGATCGAGCATACCAAAAAAAGTATCGCATTGGAAAACGTTTTGTTGCACAGGATTCACTATCGCCAAAACCTTCACCGGTGTCTTCAGCCAGCAACGCATTACGCACACTAGATCGCAGATTATATGCCATATTGCTATAAAAAAAACACTTGCAAACTTTTTTTTGGCCTTTTTCAATTAATCTTTTCATTTATAAAGAAAAAAATTGAATTTTTACCTCAAATTTGACGTCGAGTACACAAGTGGGTCAATTTGACCTCACGCTTGCTTCTAAGTCTTCTCAACGACAACTGACGACGTGAGACTGTCTGCAAACGGTGTAAACTTTTAGTCAAGACACAGAAATACACTTAGAAGCCTATAGTGCCCCCACTTTCCCGCAGGCCTTAGCGCTGTGATCGGTCAAAGTTGCCGCTGGGGTCAAATTGACCTCTTGTGTACTCGAAGGGTTTACATTAACGTATTTATAGTTTGCCTTTTCCTGAGCCAAACTTGGTGCTTTATCATTGAAATCTAACGATTCAAATAAAAAATTTAAACAGCAATAGCAGATAATGCTGAGAGTTGACCCACAAAAGATTCTTTTTGTTATTTTATTGTTTTTGAAGCCGAAAAAGATCTTCCCTATCGGAAATAAGAAATTGCGAATATTTATTTGTTTGTTGTATTAAATTGAAAGCCACTTTCTCCTTACAGCTATCAAATACGATTTAATATAAGAACAATGGTTTTTTTTCATGCTGTAATTTGTCAGGGAACTTGGAAGTAACATAAGCATTGCCTCCAAACCAGCCTAAGTTGGAAAATTTGTGCATTATCTTCGGTCACGCTTCCTTGACGGCCATACTGAAGAAGCATATTTTTCGTAGTGGAAAATAATATAGATAAAGTACACTGATGTGAAATTAAATTGAGGGTGAAGAGTTGTATTATGTTACTCGCATTTCCAAGTTACAATCACTGGATACATAAGAACTCATAAATTCATAGTGTAAATGGGAATGTAGCTAACGAAAGAGGCAGTTCGGTATTGAAACCTAAACTAAATCCCCTAAGGAATTGTTTTAGAACCACCACTTGGCAGAAGGTACTTTTAAAAAGAAGTAACATTTTAATCATGCCTTTCCCAAAGACGTAGTTGCTCGGAAATTTTCTAGAGGTACGGAAATGGGAAGAAAAATGCGCTTTTTATGTAATTTGTTTGAATATCTTTGATGAACGGTACCATCACATCAATGCCACACCTGCCTGAATCGAGGCTTTTCCTTTTTTAAGTAGCACCTTCAGCTGTCTTGGTTCAATGACCACGTTGTGCAGTTTGTGAATTTTTATAGCGATTTGTTTTCTGAGTCTTCTCATCGGTGGCTTCCCACGGCAAGGGATTTCACGGGCCGCGACACATCCATTTCTAAGGACGACCACGCGCCCTATTCTGCCTGGGCTGCCTCTAGTTGCGATTGTGAAATAATGTCCGGTGCTTCGTCCCTTTGCAGCTATCAACCCAATGTTAATGGGGCGCGCTAGCTGGAACTTTTTCTAACGTTATCCTTTCTGCAGCCGCATGACGTGGTGCATAGTCGGAAGCATAATGTTTTCATGATTTCCCTGATGGCTAGGCTCTTCATAATTTACCTGGGAGTTTTCTCATTTACCGTGCGATCCATGCAGCAAGCTTATCATATCTTTAGTGTGATAATTTGTTTGGATATAAATAGACTGAAGCAGTGCCATTGATATTCAAAAATTAGAAAATCTATCATGTTGGTCTGTTACGCCAACGAACCGTTTCAAGGAATTCATCGAGTATTAATGTAGAGGGATAGAGGGTACAGAAGTTAACTCAGGAAAAGCGTAGAATATACTGAAGATGAATGACTCCCGACTTTTTTGTTCGTTCCAATTGGAATGAATTGACGCCCCATATCTACATTTGAAACGATCGTGAATGGTCACCTTTGAGGAAACTGTCTTAGGAGAACAATGAATAATCTGGTAATAGATTATACATTTATAGGCACAGTTTCAGGTTCCATCTTCTGACATCATTGATAGTATCTATTTATCATTTTGAATCGACCAGCACACTTTAACTTTACTGCGACTTTTTATTTCTTTGGAATCCATCAGAAGAAGACGTTTCTAATGGTTGTGAATGATTTCCACTTTCTGTTTTAAATAAATAATGTTTCATTTTCATTGTTTTTCAGTGTTTAGGATACAATCATTAAATTTCTGTAGGAGTTTTATGTTATCAAGGTTATTAAATAGTGAGATATACAGCTGAACACAAAACTCCTAAGTGTTTCCTGATTAATTGTCTAGAATCAATCAAACAAATGCTTTCTTCATGAGGACGCTTCTTTTGTAAGTTGTATTTACTTCCAAAAAGTTGATACTTTAGGCATCCAAAGACACCTGCTCAATTTTGGTATTTCAATACGGCTTGTTCAATTTAAACAGATAGAATCCTATCAGTTGTGTGATGTATACAAACGAACATCAAAACAGAAACCCATTTTTCAAACATTAATATGGTGTATTTATTACCAAATAATCACATCGCGTCCTGAATGGACAAATATTGCATTTCACCTCGTAAATTTTCCTCACGACAACATGACCTTTTTTTGTGTTGTTTGGGTAATGTGAGAAATTAACGAGTGGTGTTTCATGATTGCATCGATTAGTACATAACCTTTTTGTTGAGAAAAGCATTTTTACATTGATTAGGTCATAATTGTTTGACCACGTATGGGTATTAGCATTTAGAATTCGTATGAATAGTGAATAGGAATTTACAGAAAATATAGTCTTGTTTTATCTATTGAAGGAGTATCATCCAGTACATAACCTTTTCAGTACTCAAAAGACTTTCTGGATTATGCCTATCTATCGGCACTACAGCTTATGCCTATTATCGGCACGTTGTGTCTTTGGCCAGTGACAAAAAATTTGTAGGCCGTTTTTCTTTTAATCTTTCTACAAATTTGTTTTTTCTTCTTCTTATCATGTGGTCGTCTAAATATTTTAGTTTATCCCACCATGAACAGGACCAAACCTTCGATATGGAAGACACCCATTATGGCAAAGGACCCACTTGCTTACAGTTGACATTTTTAGCATGAAAGTTCGAACCAATTTTTTCCACATACTTTCAGTTTAGTGTAAGCTAACTGGACTGACATACGAGTGTATTTGGCTAGCATTCATTTAGATTTTTCCATGTAGCTGTAAATGATTATTTTTTTGCAGCTATGGTGAGGTCTGAAAAAAGCGATTCTTTTTAGGACTTTTGGTGGAAACTTACATAGAATTTATAAAACTTAGAAGCTAGTGAACCGCTTACATCGATACACCATCATCAGTGGCATTCACTACAAATATGTTTTTTAGCGAAGGGTACAGCCTAAAATCTAAAGACTTAATGAAAATACGGGGTCATATAGAACGTTTTCATATGGTGACCAAAACTGGAGCAGAACATAACTAGAATATTCCAACAAAAATTTTGTAGATATCTGAGTACTCTAGAAGCTACATTTAATTTCAACTATGCATTCAAACTGTTTGCTGAAGTCTTATCAAATTTAATTACATATTTCGTCGGACACGATAAAAAACCATTTAACTGAAATCTTGTTAAGGATAATAATGGGCAATTGTTGAAATTGTTCTGTGTGTTTATGTCATTAATGTAATTGTTCTATAGTATCAAACGGCTATTTCACGGCTGATATTGCACAGTTTGCAACATTTTCCAGTTTTGTTCAGGCACAAAACAATAATTTTCCTTATAGTGGTGGTTGAACGCTAGACCTCGACCAATGTGTCAAGTGCATCACTATTGTCAATGTTGAAATAACACACACTTTGAAAGAAAAAAAATCCAACAAGTAATCCATTCTCGTCATTAATTTTTTTATTGAATTTGCATACCTTTGTTGCCTGAATTCCACGATGTGTCCAGGTGATGCCAGCTAGCTTGCTTATGTCGTGGTCCCATCTAAGTTTCGGACGTCGTCTAGGTCTTTTGACTCCCCTTGGGTACCACTGCATGATTTTCGCGGTCCATCTATTGTCTGATATCCTCGCTAGGTGTCCTGCCTATTGCCGCTTGAAAGTTCTAGTTCTTTTGATCACATCAGTTACTTGTGTTCTCGCTCTTATCCAGGTTAATCTTTTCCTACCCCTCCTTGTGATGCCTAGCATACATCTCTCCATTGCTCTTTGGACAACCAGGAGCTTCCTTATGATGTCTGTTGTTAAAGTCTATGTTTCACAGCCATAGGTCATGGCTGGCAAAATGCATTGATCGAATGCTTTCTTTTCCAGGTGGCATTTCATTAATGACTTGAATATTAAGGAGTTCTTCCCGAACGCACTCTACGCTAGCTTGATCCTTCTATTGATTTCTGGTACTAGCAATCCCGAGTTGTGTACTGATTGGCCCAGATACACTTACTCGTCCACCACTTCCATTTCGGTGATGTTAACTGATAGTTCACCCTGGCTTCTCGTTACGAACTCATTGTACATAAATTTAGTTTTACTAAGGTTCATTTTGAGGGCTGCTATCTCGCTAGCTGGGCTTAAATCTTCGAGCAGCGTCTGTAGCTGATGTTGGTTTTGGGCGATAAGGACTATGTCATCTGCGAATCGTAGGTGATTTAGTCGCTCTTCATCTATGATTAGTCCTTTAGGGTTTCTCAATACCTTGACTTATGAGCGTTCTTATTATTGCTTCGGGGTATATTGAGTCGAAGGCCTTCCCAAAGTCAATATATGCCAGGGCTAGGGGGAGTTCTTATTTCCTTGCTCTGCTCATGACTTCTCTTGATGTGTGGATGTGATCGACAGTCCTGAATCCACTCCTGAAGCCAGCTTGTTATCGTGGCTGTTCCACATCCAGGGTCGATTGTATTCTATTATTGAGGATCTTGTAGAACCCTGGGAGCAGATTTATTGGTTTATAGTTTCTAATGTCCCTGTTGCCCTTTTTGTGGATCAGAATTATGTTGGCGCTGTTCCACTGGTCCGGAATTTGCCTGGTTTGGACTACAGCTTGTGAATACGTCCGCCACGTTCGTTTGTCCGCATGTTTTAGCAGTTCCACTATGATTCCGTCATTGCCAGATGCTTTATTATTTTTCATTTGTTTAAGCACCAGTTCCACTTGGCCAATGAGAACTTCTGGTACGTCTTCTTCGAGTTCTGCTAGTGTATTATGTAGACTATTTTCATTTAAAGATTTATACAAAATATGAAATCATTCTTTGTTTTTTCGAATCAATTGCAGCTCGATTTGGACTCAATAACGCCATTGCTTGCACCAATGATCGACATCGAACCATCATCACTGCACCCCAACTACCCAAACTCATGTCGCTCTTACTTTATTTGCAACAATGATCGATGCTACGAAAAGAATTGTAACGACAACACAATGTTCGATTCAATAACATCCTCGTGCGTAGAAAATGCTTATTGTCATGAAAATCACACCACCATAAAAGTCCAAGCAAGAGCGGCACCATCCTATATAGATTGTACGGTGAAACAAGGACGTTGGTATCCCGACGAAGAAGATTGCACTAAATTTTACATATGCGCAAATGGTAATGCATACAGGCAACAATGTCATCCTGGACAGTATTTCGATCGTAAATGTGGTATATGCATGGCAGGATCTACAGACAATTGTAAACCAGAACCACCGCCAGAGTGTAAATGTTCGGTAAGTATCTTTGAGCTATTTATGCTGTTTATTTATTTGTGAATAAGTTTTTAAAAAATTCCATCAAGATTTATTAATATTACTTTTGAACAATCAAATGTTTCAATTGATTTTAGTGTGGTAAATATAAAGATGGCGAAAAACTTCCTGACGCTTTTGATCCCACGAAGTATTACGTTTGTATGAATGGCGTACTGAAGCAATTCTCTTGCGAGAAAGGATACACATTTGATCCGGATCTACTGGCATGTACAAACAGCGGCAATACAACTCCAACACCAACACCGAGTACTCCAAGTACACCAACGCCGAGTACTCCAACAACACCAACACCGAGCACACCAAGTACACCAACGCCGACTACACCTACTACAACACCAAACCCTAATGTAAGTTTCAGCAAATTGAAAGCTTTTCAAGCCGATGTTTTTACTATTCAATGTGATGGACAATCTCAACCTAATCTCGACTATCTTTTCTCAAAACTGGGCAATCTAAGTCTTCTAAGCTCTACTCATCTAGCTTCTAACAATACTATTACTGGAAACCATACAGTTTTACTGCCAAATGTATCCGAGATACAGATATCTAAAATACTTCTAGTGGAACTTGAAATTTCAAGGACATTTTGTACATTGCAAACTATGTTTTGGATTTTCGAGGCTACCACGTATGTATTTGGCCTCATCTAACAAAGCATATTTCATGGCGATCCTGCCAACCTATTGCACAACCATGTCCGCAGAGGACCAAGGTACAGACCCTTCCTGTACAAGTCTCTATAATAGACTGTATGAACATTTTGCTCTTGCAGGGTTGTCTCATTTCGTCTTCATTTTTCCTGAAGTAATATATATAATATTGATAGTCCCATATTTGTTCCACTATTTTGAGAAAGTGGAGGTCAATCCTAAAGGTCGGTAAGACTTAGAGGTTTTGATTCACCAATTTGCTTTTTCATTAAAGAGAGCTACTACGATCGCCTTGCTTCTACATTTTATCGATATAATTTTACATTAAACTGAGTTGAAAGATGTCACCTCACAATCGGCAGAGTAATCTTTAGTCCGTTTTGTCAAAAAGTTGAAAAGACGTCGTTACAAATAAATATTATTGTACAACGAACTGATTTGCTAGAACTTTTAAGTCACACATCGGAGATTTATAAATGTGTTTTTTGACGATCTACCTCTGATTAAATTATTTTGCAGCTTAAGTAGAAAGATTCAACCAGAGCATCCAGAATCCTTTTCCTTGTTGTTGTTCTATAATCATTTGATTACCGCAGAAACCATGTCCCATTATGCAAGCTTCAAACCAATTCATGCCAGTATGTTTCAGAAAGCATGGTATTTGAAGTGGCGTGAGCTGGCGCATCCTATCCGCTGCGAGCCAGTAGCTTCGAATCTGAGCATGTGCTCGGGAAATCACACACCGTGGGAAGCCACCATTGGAATCATTTTTAGAGATGAGCCTAAGGCTATAGAGTGCTCATTGATCTCTTCGTAGAGTGTCCCTTTTTTGCTGATAAAATTATTCGTACTCAATTTATTGGTTCATTTTTCTGCAGATTTTGCCTCGTCCGATTTTTTTGATCGTTTCTTGTTCGGAATGCATGTTTATTTCCCTTCTGTCGAGCAGGGTTTTTGAAGGACATTGATTAATTATATTTAACACTCCACCACCATCAACTCTCTTCCAACATTTACGAAGGTAGGAAGGAGTAGATGCTGTATTTGCCATTTCTAAAACATCTGCAGCGATATATTTCAAAGTGCCTCAACTCTCGTTCTTGTTTCGTACTACTTCATAGATTTTTATGTTGTAAATTCGTTATGTCTTTATATTCGGGCTTGATTTATTTTGAGTAGCAGGTTTAGAACTTAATCTTAATTTGAATAATGGAATCTTTAACAGCAAAATCATTACCTGGATCACAATCACGAATCTTTTGAAAGAAACGATGAATGCATTCCACATCGAAAAAAAAATTATTGTTATTTCCAACCCAAAAAACAATCCGTAATCCTATTGACACGGCATTTTTACGACAAATATTGAGATTAAGGGATAAGCAGGAAATAAGAAAGTTATTTATCTTGTTCATAATTTCTGAAAATTCTGGTACAGTTGGCATTTATGTGCTCCTTTCAACGTTTTCTTTTCTATTTATCAAACTTCGCTTAAATACTTCTCCGTCTATTTTTTATGGACTTCCAAAACTCTCTATCAGAATTTCACTTCAATAATAAGCTCTGTGTTAAATTTATGGAAAAGGACGACTAACTTTTGACATCTTTTCACATCTTTTCAAATCCGTCAAACCATTTTTCGACTATAGTTTTGTGGCCCATTGAAAGTTGGCGATGTTATTCCTGATAAAATAATTGGGAAAGAATGGTATTACAATTGCACTGAGGGTGGCTACCTTAAACATCAACGATGTGAACCTGGTTACGAATTTGAATTGTCACAATGCCGCCCCCCAGTTATTACACCCCCACCAGCAGTAAGTGCTTCCGGCTAAATATATTTCGGCTTCTAAGTGTGAAAAATCATGTTGTGTTTTTTTTCAAATTTTCTAGGGTTCTTGCGGTAATCTGGCAAATGGAGCATATCTTCCCGATAAATTTAATGACAAAAAGTTCTATGTTTGTAACAATGGATATCTTAATCATAAAAACTGTCCAACTGGACAGACTTTTGATGAAATTCTACTGGTGTGCAGAGTAGGAGCGGAAACAACACCAACAACAAGCAGCACTTCTACTACTACCACGACTACTTCTACGACAACTCCACCTCTTGAACTTGTAATTCATTGTTAATATCGGTCAACTTCTGTTTAATATTTATTATATTTTTGTATAGTCCTGCGGATCATTATCGTCGGGTGGACGATTGCCAGATGAGTTTGATAATACCAAATATTATGTGTGTGTCAATGGCAGTTTGAAGCATTATTCATGTCCTTCAGGATATTATTTCGATCCAAATATATTACAATGTGTATCATTAGTGCCAACAACAACACCAGAAATTAAGGTACGTATCTTGGATTTACCTAAATACAAATTTGAGTCACTTTCCACATTGTTTTTATCTTCTATCTTTCATGTTTCTTTTTTATTTATTTAGAATTGTGGACCAACACCGGATGGTGGACGAATACCTGATCCATTTGATGATACGAAATACTATGTTTGTGTTGCTGGCGTTCTGAAACATCAATCCTGTCCAGAAGGGTCGAAATTTAATGCAACAACTTTGGAATGCAGCTCGGGTATTCCAACTACAACTTTACCAATTGTGGTATAAAAAGACTAAAATAATATTACAGCGATTATTACAGAAAACAAGTGAACCTAGAAAGATGTGATCGTATACAGGCATTTTTACATTTGGTCCTTGATGCCATTTTTGCCATAATTTGTTTTGAAATTGGACACTATCTTGAATAGATAGGGTTTGGATTCTGGGGATTTTGCAGTATCCCATTATGCCAATCTACTTTAACTGAAAAATACAGGGAGTTAAGTTCTTCTTGCAACAAACCAATTTTACGTAACAGGGAAATTTCGTGAATCTTATAAAAAATGTTTGAATGAATGGTCCTCCATCAGAATCAGATGCGTAAAATCTACAAGTGTTAGCAGAAGCTTGCTTAATTTGCATCGCCTAATTTACTAGCTTTACTAGCCGATTCGGTGAAGTGTGAATTTAAACCAATGTAAAAAGTCGTTTCTAACTCGACCAGGATTATATCCCGGCAAGAAAATCGCAAAAACTAACAAAATGTAAGAACAGACTAAACCTGGGTGGCCACATATTGCTGCTGGACGATCAACGTTAGCAGGACCTACCTGATGGAGCTACTACTTGCCAAAACGCATGATCCGCGTGGTTAGGCTCTCAATATACTAACTAAGTTGAAGTGGCCCCCTCCATTTCTTAAAATTAGACTGTAAAAGCAAGGTTGGTTGGTTGTAGTGGCAGCCTCCTTTATCCGAGGAAGGCTGACTTAGGCCACTGTAGGCCCATTGTGATACCAGAAAAGATTGAGACGATACTAGAACCTAAAGGATGACGAGAACCATTTAGATTCTCGTTTGAAGTTGGCTGCCCAGGTAAGGTGAGCCTATGGTTTGCATGCGTTTCGTGGATAGTGCTGGTCATTCACACAGAAATTGTTGGAATGTTTCTTCCTCGTCTTCTTCTTTTGATTCATCAGTGTAGATGTCGATCGATTTCTGTATCTCACGTCTTTCTATGGTCCAGTCATTCTACTCGAGATGATTGACTTGAAACCGTGATGAAAATAGGGAATCAAAGAAGCGAGCACTACCTTCCCTGGCGTTGGTCCATCCCTCCGTAGTATTGTTGAGTGGCCATTGTTCCCCTCATGCCAGAGACGTAGAGCTTTCAACCGAACCGCAGAGCACTTGGCCTGCTGTCTCGTGAGTAGGTCAGTCGGGAGCCAATTTAGTAGCATGAAAAATGCCTTTGTCGGGGTGGTGCGTAGAGCCCCGGTAATTGCAATAGCTGCAATCCTTCTGATCTTGTTTAGCAGGTTTACATTTGATGTTTTCGCCATTGCAGGCCACCAAATAACTGCGTCATACAGAAGGATTGGTTCCACTATCGCCGTATAGAGCCAAGATACAATTTTGGGTTTCAATCCCCACCTTTTTCCAATGGCTCTTTTGCAGCAGTAGATTGCACATGCCATTTTGCATGCTCTTTCCGATTTGTTCGCTTTACACGTGAGTTTGGAGGCCAGAATTAGAAGTAAATATTTGACCTGATGAGATGGATTGAGGCTTGTCGCATCAAGTTTAGGTAGGACCAATCGTGGAATTTTTTTTTCTTCTCGTGAAGAGCACAAATTCCGTTTTCTGTGGATTAATCTTTAAACTGCATTCTTTTGCTAAGAATACTTGTTTAGGGATTACCACAAACAGAATTCGTTCAAAAATGACAACATCAAAAAGATGAAAGTCAACCAATCTCCCGAAGAACCTTATGTTAGAACGTCAATTTTAATCTATAAATGGAAGTGATTGATCCTGCTCGCATTTCTTTTCACTGAGCATTAACGACCACCATATGTATATGGAGCAAAAAACAGGTGATACCATTCGATATACCTAGGGCAAAGTTTAGTGTTTCAGGTAGGGTGTTAACGAATTTGCCCGATATTCCTATTGCAACATCATCGCCATAGGCTACGACTTTGCAGGCAGTCGCTTCTATTTTTGACAGGACTTTGTCCACCACTAAGTGCTATAGAAGAGTGGAAAGCACCCCACCCCCCATTTATTTGAAGATATGGTCGGTTTTTGTAATTAAAATATCAAAAGATATTCCGAGATGGAATCGAACACGATAAATTTTGTGAGTTGAATCAGCAAGGAAGTTTTTTTTGCGTTTCAAAGTAAATAACGAGCATGCGTTCGATCGACGCACATACGAATTGGTTAGCTGTATTAAAAAAAGAATACTCACATTTAAATCCGCGCGCCGATGGTGGTGGATCCGATACCGGTAACTCTATCATTTCCTTATTACACGGAGCTGTTTTTTCTGTCAGGTAATCACAATTGCGTGTAGTGAAAAATATCGCACGCATTTCAAAATTGTCGATTGTTTCAACAGCTCACTGGAAAAAATGGTTACAATTTCACACTTTCATCTTTTTTTATATCTCAAAAATGCTAACGAAAGAAGCTATCGAAAGTATTTTATTTGACACTCATAGAAATCTTTGGTTTGACTAGAAACGACCGGTTTGTTTTATAACTTTTTAATCCTTCCAATCATGTCTCTGTACTTGTCCTCAACACCTACAGAAGACTAAAAAATGTTCTACCTTAAATACATTATTCCAATCTTTATGTTAAACTATCAAGGCCAAGGTTTTTCACATAAAGGTTAAAGTTTTTGAGACCTGATGTTCGAGTCTAACATTTTTTTGGACCTGCACGTATATTTTCTACTGGACTAAATTTTTTTCTAAAGCTTTTTTCATTGTGATGTACAAGGATGCGGTTGAGTCTACAACTTTGTTTTTCATTTTTGACGATCTGAAATAACTTTCTTTCTCTATGTCATATACAAGCCTAGATCCACCGTCGACGATGCATCGCGGGTGATTTTCCTGACGAAATCCTGAAGAATAAAGAAATTCGCCGACAAGTGGCTATGTTTTGGAATTTAGCCTACAGTCGTAGAGTCTGCGACAGCTAATTCTCAACCGTCCGATGGCATCATCCCTGTTTAAGGTGTTTCACACTCAGGCCAAGAGGCTCGCCACCTGATTCTCTTTCCTGAAGACTACAGTTCTCCAGCTGTTTTTGTTGGCTAGAAGCTACATCTCTTTTAGTGGATTTATTCCGCAGAAACTATTGTTTTTCTGGCTTTTTCTCGCCGTTGAAAATAAGGCAATTTCAGGTGCTTCTGCAAGCAGGCTAAGAAAGGTATAATCGGTAGTAGTAAGACAGACACTTTCATCCAAAATTCCTGAGGGTTAAGTCGGGAAGAGCTGTACCCTACATGCTCAAACTGTAATAGTAAGCTGACGTAAATGTGCTCAAAGTGTATTAGTAGCGACAGCCAACTATAGTATGCCGTCTTCAATAGCCTGAAAGTATACCAGTAGCGACAGCTAAACCATGCAAAAGTCTACTACTAAGCCAAAACCAAAGTTCATTACTAAATCGAATGCTGTAGGAGTGGAGAGTGTTTCGCAAGTAGTAAGACAGACACTTTCATATAAAATCGTTCGGCGTTAGTGAGGGACAACAACTGCCTCTACACATGCTTTAAGTGTGTGTCCTCGGCGAGCTGACCGACACGAAAGTATAATAGTGGATCGATAGCTTTTTCTATGGAGACTGAGTTTGAGTCAGTGCGGGCGGGCTGGGTTTTTGAGAGCGCTGGTTGCCTGAGGGCTCGTTTGAATACGGGGAGAGTGGTTTTGATACGAAGTTTCGTGAGCCAGGTGAAGAGCCCGAGCGTTGTGTTTGAATAGAGATGAATATATTTCTGGCAAGCACAAAAATCAATGGTTTTGAACAAAAGTTTCGTGGAGAAAACCACATCTTCTACCTTGTATAAACGTAATTTTTGAGTGATTCTTGATTTCAGAGTCACCATTGCTCCCATTGTTGCAACGAGAGTTGTTCTACACATATCTTTAAAAAAATCTAGCTCACTTGGATCAGTAAACAATAATATCTATAATATTATAGATAATATGATTTCAATCTCTACTCTACGAGCTTCAGTGACGTGGTTTCAAAGACAGTCACTAATAGTTGATAGCTATTGTTACTCGAGTGAAAATTATCCAAGGATTATTTTTTTCTTGACCAGCCAAAGTAAGTGGCGAACGTAACAATCTTTCCTTCATTAAATATAATATGATTTAGTCAGAACAGAACAGAACAGATCAGATTTTGAATATAGCTTTGCTTTCAGATAGTTGAATTTTGTTTTTTTTCTCAGTTGTAAGCTTTTAAGGAGACGGGTCCATTCTGAAGAACTTTTCTGTGACGGACAATGATTGGATGACAATTTCATCTCGATTATTTGAAAGTTGCATTTTTGGTCTGATCATAAAAGATTTTGGGACTTCCCTGTAAATCTCAGATATCAATTGAATCAATATTTTATTGAACTTGACAGTGGCACAAATTAATAAATAAAAAAATCAACACTATCAATAAAGAACAAAGCGATTCAGCTTGTTCAACTTATGAAGAAGATTAAAGGTTTTATCCTCAAATAGGTGGTAAAATGTATCATAACATAGTAACATAGTATATCGTTACAATAGGATTGTGGTCCAACTCCAGACGGTGGATTTGTTCCTGATGTTTTCAACAACACCAAATACTATGTTTGTGTCCAAGGTCTACTTGAACACAAAACATGTCAATTTGGATATGTTTTTGATGACGATAGGCTTCAATGTATACCAAATATGCCGACAACAACAATCGCAAATGAAGTAATTATATAATTTATTTGAATTATGAAAAGTATTACAACAAAAATTTATTTTCCCTTTTGAAGAATTGCGGTCCAACACCTGAGGGTCAATTCGTTCCGGACGTTTATAACAAAACGAAATATTACGTTTGTGTTGGAGGTGTCCTTGTCCACAAATCGTGTGAAGTTGGTTTTATTTTTGATGACGAAAAATTGGCATGTGTTTCACAGGTTCCGACAACTACAATTGTATATAAGGTAAACTATTATAATGCCAAAAAAAAACTTTTATACATATTCATTCATGAGCACTATTCGATAGGATTGTGGACCAACATTGAACGGAGCTTTTGTTCCTGATATGTTTAACAGCTCGAAATTTTATGTATGTGTTAACGGTGTAATGGAACATAAAACATGTCCAAAGAATGCTTATTTCGATAAAGATAAGTTAGTATGTGTTTCGACCCTTCCAACGACCACACTAGAAACATTGGTGAGAGCAATATTATATCATCACTTTGCTAAATTGTCCAAGTCATATATGTTGATCTCATCATCTAGGATTGTGGACCAACACCTGAAGGAGGATTTTTACCTGATGTCTATGACAAATCAAAATATTATGTATGTGTACGTGGTGTCCTCCAGCATCGTTCATGTGAAGAGAATTTTGAATTTGACGATGTAAAGATGCAATGTGTATCCACTGTGCCCACAACAACAATGTCCAATAAAGTAAGTACACATTTTCAATTTCAATTGAGGTACTTTTCAACTGCCAACAACACAAACCGTGATCCTTTTATCTGCAGCATTTAGATGTGAAATATGAATTCTTATTATTTATAACTAATTTAGTCAAAACAGTGCACCAGTCTTAAACGAGCCTTGACTTCCGTTAGATGTTGATTCAAGGAGAAATTCGAAGAATAATTTGCAATTTACGTTTACTGAGTCCTTCACTGCACTTAGTAGTTTTGCTATCTTTTATGTGCTTTAAATAAGAGATACAAGATTTTTTTTTGTTTCACCACTGATTGCAATCGGTCAAGTTAAAAAAAGAGCCTTGAATAATTTTCACCCGCGACATATATTAATCAAAGATAAAACAAACTACACTGAGGAAAGCAGCTCTTCAACGGTGGCTACGACTCAAAGATATCAAACAATTAAAGACTACGAAAGTGGATATTGAGGAATTCCCGGCAGCAGTCAGTCAAATTGTTGCATGAAAAACAATTGTACCACTCGGTAACACCGCCATGATTTAACGCCCGTATCCAAGCACAATATACTGAATACGAGCAACACATCCCTTCAACAGGATGCTGAGGCAAAGGGATGACGATAAAAAGGGTATATCAAATAGTGCTATGGTTTAAAGGATGATAACCTCAAATACAGCGATCGATCCGGAGTTTTGCGTTGGAACTCAATCAAAGGGATCATGCTTGCACTTTCCCGAAATCTTCCCAGGAGTATAATGGTTCCAAGGGTAAAAAAAATGGTGGCTTTGGTCGGTACCCAAAGCGGGTACAGTCATTTCTAATACAGTTTGAGACCGGTAGCTATTCGGCAACTCTTCCATATCGTGGTGCATCGGCGTGCTGTTGCGTTTCGACAGGGGTGCCGCTTCCCAAAGATAAGGATACTGATAGATCCGATCCATACCAAGAACTATGACGGAGTCCAGGTAAGCTCCCGATAGGATTCTGGTACTCATACTCGAAAAAGCAGTACTCATAGCATAAGCTATGGGCTACTGACTAGCAGTGGCGGCTCGTGGGAGTTAAGTATGGTGGGGCTACTGGTAAGAATTTTTCTATCACCAATATAAGTTTTTATATGAGTTTGAACCTGAACCTGAAGAACCCTTCTCTGAAACAAACTTTAACCACTACAAAACTTTAAAAAATACCAAACACTACGAAGGCACACCAAGTACTAATACCATGCACTACACTGATGAGACTACTTTTGCATTAACAGTCATCACCTTCACCCCCTTCGGCCCGTCGTAAAAAAATGTTGCTCAAAAGTATTATCCACACCATGCCAAGACTAAACGTTGTCGAAGCACTGAACGGGCTGCATATTATTAGCCCGTCCACGATGTATACACATGTTATTTCAAACACGCACACTCCCGCCGCTTCAGCATAGAATTCACGCAGCCATTCAAATCGAAACACTCTTTTTCGGGGCAAAATCCATGTAGCCCCTTCCTCGTAGTAAAGGTGGAAAATTGTCAAAGAGAAAATAAGTTTGAATTTTACTCTTAGCTTTTACTCGGTGCAAGCACAACGAAGCGAGTCGAAGAGAAAAACAAATTGTTCTACCTTGCGTGGCAAGAAGACTATGTGAAAGTAAACTACAGTATGGGCGAAAAAATGCTACATTATATATTGAAATGAAATTAAATTATGAAAACTATATTGAAATCTAGAATGATATTTTATTACATTTGCACTAATTTAGGTTAATCAATAAGTGGTGGGGCTGTGCCCCACTAGCCCCAAAGGTAGAGCCGCCACTGCTGACTAGTACGTTTATGGGGGCTTTGGTGCGAGCCTATTGCTATCCTTAGCCTGAAAAGCTTGTCTTGTCAGGTCACCACGTGAAACTCAGGAACCTTCTGAACACAGGCGACAAAAAGAGCCGAAATTATGGCAGCTTCCAGCAAAAATGCCGCCACGAAGGTGTAGAGTAATAAAAGGCACAATTTCGATGTCAGCTCGTGAAGCTATATGTGAAAATTAACAAATAGAGAAGCATCGTCAGTTTTCACAAACAAACTCAAGTTTTCGATTGGCCAAGGATCACCGATCACAACAATATCAATGAAAACATAAACCCACCTAACAGTTCCGTAAATCAAAGATGTTTTGTCAAAAATGAGCGCCAAACTTACCACACAAAAGGAAAAGGGCATCTTAGAATGGTAGATCGCAGTGAACTGACCTGTAATCGAGTAAAAAGTTCAACCACTTACCCAAATAAAACATTACTTTAAAAGTCGATAAATGAAAATAATTTGTACTGTTGACTGTACTATAATATTCTAATGTTGACTTTCCGCGGCATGTAAAATCACACACCAGGCCAGCTCACGCGTTACACACTGTTGAAGGGAGGACTATGAATCGTAGTGGCATCTTCCGGCATGTCCTATCCACGCAAGTCGAAAACTTCAATGATGTTTGTCCGTAAAAATGGCGCGACACGCGATTTCACGTATCGTGGGAAGCAACATGTATATTTGACAAACAAAATTATCTACATGCTATTCAAAGGCTTCTAGATGCTTTAAAATGCGCGAACCTTTAAAATGTATTTTTATTGATAGTGTAAACGGGCTGATATCCAGTTTGCCAAATACCAATTTAAAGTTAAAATAAATCAAAATCAATTTTTCTTTTAGAATTGCGGATCAGTAAATAATGGTGGTTTTGTACCAGACTATAACAACAACACTATGTTTTATGTTTGTGTCGATGGTGTCCTTGAGCATAAATCATGTCCTGAAAATTCGTACTTTGATAAAAACAATTTAATTTGCGTATCAACCCAGCCGTCAACAACATGGAGCGACAAGGTGAAAATTGCTTAACATACATATGTGACAAAAAAAAATCCTTAAAAATAAAAAAAACATTTCTCATTTACAGTCATGTGGTGATCTACCTGAAGGTGCGATGATACCAGATAAATTTAACAATACCATGTTTTATGTGTGCGTTCGTGGTGAATTGCGACATATGTCGTGTCAGAAAGGTTTCGTTTTTGACGAATCAAAGTTGCAATGCCTATTAACGGAAACAACGACGACAGCATCAACAACTACTAGTAGCACTACTACCCCGTCAACAACCACAACTACTAGTACGACAACATCTACCACTACCACTACTGAGTCGTTGGTAAGTTTTAATTTAAATTGTAATATTTTTATTTTATTATTGCATTTATTGACCAAAAACTTCGATTTCGATTAGTCACTGTGCATCTTCCTTCTCTGACAACCATTTCTCCTTGAGAACTGCTACCGAGATGATGTCATCAGGATCCTGCTCAGCATCGGAATTGTTTTCATTATTAAAGGAATTGCTATCAACTGAATAGCAAAAAATTGTTTTCCAACATTTTGCTATTGCATCAGGGGACAACTTATCCCAAGAATTCGCAAGAAAGAATACAGCGCAGTGGCGAGGCGTTCATATAAGCCGATTCCCATCGGCTTCCCTTTTCAAATATGTTCCAAAAATGTCTAACACTTCAGTTTTATAGGGGAATGGAGTGTTTATTTACTTGCATGCATCACTGTAAACATGCACAATCGTTCCACTTGCACGTTCCACTTCCACTATATGTCTATACCTTGATTGTTGTAGCAGGAAATTCACGTAAGCTATACTAGTACACAGTTCGATTCAGAACAGAAAATTCTGCATGTCTCTACATTTGGTAAATAATTCGCTGCTGGAAATTTGACAATGGAGACAAGTGGAGATTAAGAAAGTCAAAGTCATTTAGACTTTTGACGTTGTCAACTATTCACGAAACACTTATCTCTTTACAAATGCCGGCTGCTGTTGATGATGGCGACAACTTCAATGACAGTTTCAATGACAGCTATTGCCAAACGTCAACTTTCTGCATCAAAAGAAATGTCGAAACAATTAAAATTCAAGTCTGAAAAGTGTGGAGAGTACTTGGTGCTAAGGTGCTGCAATCTATCGAGTTCATCGATTCTGTGCAGAAAACTTTGTACTGTTTCTGCAGAATTGAGTCTGAAATTCTGTGCGGAATTTCTGCAACTGCTGAATTTTCATACAAATTTCTGCGCAAAACCACACTGTGCACTAGGCTTAAGCTACAGAACGTGATAAGAGTTTATTGTTATTTGATTGTTTTTGTGAAATTGTAGGAGTTGTTTCGAACCAAATTCCAGTAAAACCAAGAAATTTAGTTGACAAACTAGAACCTCTTTTTTAGATCGACCAAAAATTTTATGCTACGAGCCATTACTGATATCCATATCTTTTAACGAAATCAAATTCCTTAATTTTGTATTTGCTTAATATATACATTCCTTGTCAATAAGGTCAAAAATCATACACATTACATAAAAATATAAATATTTCATAACTGATCGTAATTTAAAATGTTTGCAATAGATAGAATGATTACGATAGTATTTCTCTATATGCTCATAATATATTGCTTTGCCTGTTAAGGATCCATGTCTCTCAAATAGTAAGCGGCTTACCCACAGTAATTTTTCACCCCTCGCCACTGATACAGCGTCCTTAATGGTGAGATTTTTAACGACTTTCGAGATGTCATTTTCTTTCAAAGACAGAACTTGTACCAAGAGGCTTTTTCGATAATGCAATTTGGTTAAACGTATTGCGTTTTGATCCATTGGTTGGATAAGCGTGGTGCAATTAGGTGGAAGAAACAATATCATAATTTTACCATCATCACTTTTTAGCTGCGTTTCTGATGCCACGCAGTAGCATTGTCTACTAATAAAATTGCTTTGCCATTAAGGTTGTTTTCTGCTTGAAATTGCCTTACTTGTTTGACAAACGCGTCGTGAAACCGTTTTACGGAAAGAGTTAAAGTCATCCCTGCATTTTTCGTTGAGTAGTATTCAACTGGAAAGTCGGTGCAGTTTTTGAATGCTCTAGAATTTTTTAGCTTTTCCAACGACCATCATTTTAAGCTTATGTGTGCCATTCCCCCATTCCATTTGTACAAGCAAGCAAAAGTTACTCTCTCTTTCGAGGTTTTTCTCCCTGGAGCAACTCTTTCCGTAGTAGACACCAACATTCGATCCGGAAGTAGTTTCCAGAATAATGCAGATTCATCCGCATTATATATTTGGGTGGCAAATATATTCAGCTCGTTATTTTTTTGGGAGAATTTTCGTAGAAAGGCTTCCACGCTAGATAAGTCGTTATACAGTTTCTCTCCGACCACTTTGAGGTGACGAAGACCACGTCTTTTTTTTAAAATCTATTGATCCATCTTTTACTTGCAGTGAATGGTTTGTTATTAAAACGTTTAGAGTGAATTTGAGTAGCCTTTTCTCGTAAAATATTCGTTGTTACGGTTGCATGTCTTTCCCGCTGCACCAGAAACCATTTATACAGTTTTCACTCCATTTCTGGATATTCTGGTTCCCGCAAAACTTTCCTTCCCTTAGGAGTTACGACGCAATTCGCGATGTAACTAAAAAAGTAGAATTCACATATAACCGATGCACATTTAAAAACTAAAACATTGTAATGTAATACAAGCCACAACAAACAAAACAATATTCATACATTGCCATCTGATAGCCCGGCACGAGTCAAAACATTGTGAGTCAGGCTTTGTGGGTATATCCCGAGTCCAATTACAAACAATGAAATTAGAGCGACTCAGCAAAACAATTGAAGACCAACAATGTGCACTGGGAACGAGTTCAGTATGGCATAACAATGAAAACAAATGTGAGTTTGTTGGCATTTTATTGCTTACATCTGCAGTAAGGTACTTGAAGCCAATAAACTACACTTTATTGCTTGCACTTGCATTTTTGAACATGGGAAAATATTGGAAATAGATTTAGGTCAGGAATATGTAAATAATATTTGATTAGTTAGTAAGTTGTACATAGGGAATATTTTAGTATAAAAGAAATGATAATCAACGAATAAATTAACATTCATACTAGAGAACTTGGACTGCCTACATCGGCACCCTTTTCTTTTGAATTGTTCATTGCGGCGCTTGCGCTGTGTTAGAAATATAGGCAGCTCACGCATGCCAACAGCTTTGGCGCTAGACGCCGATAATTAGGTGAGTCCCTCTTTCCTCCGATAGGTAAAAATCCCAATGGCCCCAGACCAAGCGTATTTCATGGCGATCCTGCCACTCCAAACATATTTCATGGACTGCCAACATATTTCACATATCTCTTTTTTTTCTTTATTTTTCTTTATATCCAAAATTGTAGATGTATCGACACCATATTTGACGCTGGCAGCTTTCTACTTGATCCATTGTTCATTTGATTTAATTTTTTTTTCTTTTTCCGTGATAGTTAACGTTTTATGCGACCATTTTGATGACATTTCAATGAAAAACTGACTAAAAACCTTCCGTTTATTGTCTTTCATTCTTATTCCGAGATTCACCATTTTTCAAGAGTGAAATAATGCGCACGCAGAAAAAGCCAATGTAAGGTGTATGAGCGAATCGTATAGTTCGGGAATTCCCGATATAAGAGACGAATACATGACGAAAATCTTTTATGTCCTTGGGTCAATATTGTGGCAAATATGAAATAAAGCGAACACAAAAGTATGATTTCACTGTATTATTGATTAATGCACAATGTAACAAGCAATCCGGATTAGCGCAACTGCATTCTCTTCGGATTACAAAGGACATAATGAAAATTTTTAATATTTTTATTCAAACCGGATTACAGAAGGATTAGACCATATCCGGATTAATTAGACTCTACTGTATCTTATAAATTGAATAACCTAAACCAAATTGCCTTAACGATTTATTTTTTGCAAAGAATTGCATTTCCAGCATGCGAAATAGCACGTCGTAGAAAGTTGACATAAAATTAAAATTCATAGTTATCCTAAAATATATGCAAATCATTTTTTTTGCAATTAAATCAGTCAGCCACGCCCGTTCATGCCAACAAGCCATCGGAAAAATGGCCCTTAAAATTGCACACGCCCAATTCACGGTGAATCTGTAGCTTCAAAATGGCGAGACAATACAGCCATTTCAGATTAGCGAAGCCAAAGCCAACATGGCGCGTAGTTTTGCGTACAAAATGGACGTCACTGTCAGCGTAATCATGCCTTACCGGAAGCCTACATAAAAATAGGGTAAAGGTTAAGATCAAGGTAAAGAGGAGATCGGAAGAGGGGGGTTCCCCTACTACTATGGCATAAAAAGTTCTCCGCGGTCATGGCCACATGAGAAGTTATGAAGGTTCCCCCACTAAAAAATGCTTATTTCGCCTATTTTTAGAGATCATATGAAACCGTAAAATTGATCTGGGAGGTAATTTTCAAACACGTTTGGAAGTCGAAAATTGTTTTAAAAAAATTGGGCAAAAAACCAAAAAGTAAATAAAAAAAATAAAAATAAAACTATAAAAAAAATTGATGAATGTCATTTTTACCGTAAATGTTATATAAATAGGGGTTACACTTTGCGGACACATTTTGCACCCCTTCGCTTCGATCCCCTCGTCTTTTTTCGGCTTACAAACATTTTAGAAATTTTTTGGAAGAAATTTTTTACTACATTTTAACTACAGGAATCGATGGAAAAAGTAATTCGAAGTAAAAAATGTTCTATATATTTTTTTTTCGTAAAACTAATATTTTTCGAGCTATTCGCGGTTGAAAGTTACAGTTTTTTCAGGGAAAAAATCGACGTTTTTAATGGGTTTTTCGCGAATAACTCGAAAAATATGCATTTTATCGAAAAAAATGTTGACAGCAAAATTGTGGCTTTTAAAACAACAAAAAAAATACTGAGATACGGCATGTTAATGATTAGCTATTTTCGTCAGATGCTCAATTTGAAAGATTCATGGTCAAATAACGAGAAAACTGCATTTTTCGTATAGTATATAATTAGAACTTTCCTTTTCTGAAAAAAAATTCTGAAAATAGAGCGTCTTATGATCTAAATAATACTTTAATAATACTTTTTTCTTCGAAAAAACAACAAAAACAACCCCCTAACTATCCCCCTAATTGAAATTGATCTTCAACCTTCTGTGATTGTCTTTATATATGTATTATCAATACATCTAAGAAGTTTGACCAATTTAAAATGCCTAATTTTAGAAAAATTGGAGTTTAAAGAGAAAACGATTTTTCGCAATTTCGTATTTTTCACCCTTTCCTTCAAAATATCTCCGAAAATACTGGACATATGAAAAAAATGCCAGAGTATCAAATTGTAGCTTTTTTAATGACAAAAATTTCTCTGTGCGTAGATTTTCTGTACAGTAAATATTTGGCGAGATGTAGCCATTTAAACCCTTTATTTAGGAGCGAACACTACCTTATTCGAGCCCTTTAAACTCACTCCATTTAAGGGGGATAGCCACTGTGACGGCCGAAAAATTAGTGATTTTTAAAAAAAAATTTGACCGAGTAAGTAGAGGAGTTTTTGGATCGGATTTTTTTATTTTATTAAATACACATCTAATAATTTTTCCACAAATTTGTATTAAAATTTTTTAAATAGTTTTAACAATATAAACGATGCCGTAGCGCCTGAATAAAAATTCCCCCTCCATGGTCGCATCGATTTTTTAAAAACCGGTACTCAAAAAAAAACAAAAAAAAATGTTTTTGTAATCTGTATGAATGTAGTTATCGTTGTACGTAGCCGTTATTTTTTATTTTGATTTTTCACAAAATGGTGACCGATTGACAATATTTTAATTTTTTCGACTGTTTTTTTTCAAGTAGTTTAAAAAATAGTAAAACACAAAAAATTTCAAATCGGCTACGCTTAACCTTAACCTTAGTAGTGGACGAACAAAACAGAAACAAAAAATTAGACATCGGTTGATAATTAATCGAGTTATTGATGCGACCAGCTCAAAAAAAAAGTTACGAGAAAAATGCGTTTAAAGATTTTAGTCCATTTCTCTCGTAATGAAATCATGTATAAACAAAATTTAAAATTTTCATACCTATATTAAACTATCGAGACCTGGACCATATGACGGTTCTTCTTCTTCATCTCCAGGGGTCTTGTTGACTTTCTTAATTTTTTTATTAACTTTTCGGATGCGATACTGAGCAGCTGATCGGCCTACCTGCTCTCACTACCATCATTGTAACTTAGTCAATTTTTGAAATTTTGACTTGCAATTTTGTATACATATTTTTGAACAATTTTTTTTAATTTTTCATCATCATCACAGTGGCTATCCCCCTTAAAAACTAAAAGATCTTAAGGAATTTAATTCGCATAGTCTTATAGCTCTTGAAAACCCTACAAAATCGTTTTGGAAAAAAGTTTCTATCACTAAAAATGAAGGAGCTATGTATAAAAAAACCTAAAAAAAAAAATATTATTAAGCTCTAACAACGGTTGATTTTTAAGGATTCAAATATTATGATATTATATCCTAAAGTATAAAACCATCATTATTTAACCAATCCAAACCAAATTTCACCCATATTCGGGTTTAAAATGTTATTTTATATTAGTCAGTTTATCATGGGTTAGAACCTCCTAGTCTAGTCAACAACTTCGTTTTCTAGTGTGCTTTTGGTTAGCAACTCACTAACACTATTATTGCACACTAGGAGGTTCTAACCCATGATAAACTGACTAATATAGAATAGCGACGTAGGCATATATACGAACCAATTGACAGTCGTTGTACTTCGCGGATACAAATAATAAAATAGTTGAAATATAACGAGCTTAACCCTTCAACAAGCCTAACCATGGTCGTGCTGTCTGGTGGCGGATGGTAAATGACAGCACCTGAAGAGGATGCCATCCGTCACCCCGAAACCACACTTCCCAGTTATTTTATATTTTTTTACAATTAGGGGTAGTTTTCACCCATAAAAAACAAAAAGCATACAACGGAACGATATAGAAAATGAACTAGAGAGTGAAATGAACCTAATTCCAAATTTTTATGCAAATCAATGCTGGACGAAAAAATTGCGAGGTTTTCCCGTTTTTTGAGCTTCATTTCCTGTACTATAAACTTGGGGAAGTTATGAACTAAAAAATGCAATTATCAATTTCAAAATAAGAATTATCTATGAATTTTGTCCTTTTTTAATTACAACAATACTTACCAAACATTCATTTAATTTACATAATTTTATTTTAAGAATTGTGGTCCAACACCAAACGGTGGATTCGTTCCGGACTATTACAACGAAACAATGTTTTATGTTTGCGTTAGAGGTTATCTACGTCACGTTCCATGTTCAGGAAATATGATTTTCAACAATGCTACGTTAGAATGTGTAGAAAGAGGCACGACGTCAACATCAACATCAACGTCCACTAGTACAACTACGACAACATCAACAACCACATCAACAACAACAAGTTCAACAAGCACACCAACAGAAGAACCGGTAATTAATTAAATATAAATTTAACAGTCAACGGCTTTGTATCCTGTTTGTGATATCTCGAAACATTGAAAGTATGTGCTATTTTTTATCCATCCGAAATTAAGTTAACTTTTTATCTAAAAGGACTAAAATCACTTGAAAGTTGTTCAGAAGTTGTTTGCATTCAGCAAAAAACAATTATCTTTTGCACATTTAAGTTCAGATTATAATTTAGTGGATTTAAACTGATTTACAGAAGAAGACGTTCAAAGATAAAACTTTCTGAGCGTTACAAAAATATTTGAATTGTTTCATTGAACTGCTTTCAATGATGCATCAGATTGACTTGTAATGATTTGCTGGTTTTTTCATTGAAGCAATGCCATAAAAGTTGCGACAGCTAGCCACAAGAATACCATTGCAATCAGGGCCTAAAAGGCTGCCAGGCAGACGTAGTGTTTTGGCGCGAAAATGAAGAGGAGAGAGCAAGACTCCAAAAGGGATGTTCGGATGTACGGCAAGGTCTAAAACCGGGTAGCAAGATAAAGCAAATATTGGTCGGTTCACCGAAGAAGTGTGAGCACACGACTTTTAAGAGACAAGTCCAGTTTGATTTTGAGAAATTTTATTTAGACATTTTGAGAGATTTTGTGTCTCATCCTTAAGACAATGCCTTTAACTGTCCCGGTCCAAAAAAAAAACACATTTTTCACTAGGAAGATTTTAATCGCTTCTTGTTCTATGCATCCAATAAGTCCTCCTGGCCTTCACTCGGCTTTTTATGGTGAATCTGCGAGTGTTGAGGTCATATATTTGATCCACATGGTTAGCTCATTGTGATCTTTGCAGCTTCGAAAGGATCAAGCACGGTAGCTTATCAAAAAGTGTATACAATACATTATTGTAATAAATTCACCTTTTCGGTCTAAGATGGTCCTCTTTGAATTTATTAGGTTAATGCGCCTTAAAAAATCATAAACCCCTGAAACGTTAGAAATAAATAAATAAAATATGTAACTTTGGCAATACTGACCCTTTATTATGAATTGTAATTTAGAAACAAATACTTAGAAACTTTTCCAGCGGAAATCCGATTTCTACAATCAATTATAATTTGTCCTGCCTTCGAAAATATTCTCACATGGGACGGAATTTGCAGGAATGCAGAGTTTCTTTTGCATTACTTTGTAGAGCATAGGATTCAAACAATTTTCTTTCACTCCACCATTTTACTGGATATTGAGATACCGTTCAAATTCTATGATGGTTTCTGTTTCTGGATTTTGGCCTAGCAATTGAATTTTGCTGATGCACACCTGAGTCAAAATCACCCAAAATTAAGAAACAGGATGGTTGGTGGTCGGTTGCAGTAGGAGAAGCTGTAACTATTCCGAAATTATTTTGCCCTGTGTGCTGTGTCACAACAATACTATTAGCTTCGTCTATAATTGATTGTTTTTTCGAAGTATCGCTCTCCACCAAACGCTTTCATTTTGAAGCGTGGCTCCAATAAAGATATAACGGTACCCGAACAGGGTTTGCCAGTAGTCGAAACAACGCCAAGCGTCGGCCAAGCCTCGGTGTACAACGAACGGTCAACGGGCAGCTGCTAGTGCTGGCCCAGTACTGGCTGAGTGCTGGCCCAGTACTGGCTGAGTGCTGGCCCAGTACTGGCTAAGTGCTGGCCCAGTACTGCATTTGAGTGCTGGCCCAGTGCCATTCCCCATAACTGGGCCAGCACTGGCGATCGGCACTGGCCCAGTGCTTGGAGTTAATACTGCAAAATAAAATTCAATCTGCGTGGCTCTTGTCACCGTCAATTTCATTTTGGCATTTGACTGCTGGCGGAGTAACAAATTCGTTGTATGCCAGTACTGGCCCAGTGCTGCTTTTCGGTCTTCGCCCAGTACTGGCATACAACGTCCGCCCGTAGTTATCATCCAGCGCTTATATGTTACTGGGCCAGCACTGGCGAACGAGACTCGGCCAGTGCTATAAGGCGCTCAGCCAGCACTGGGCCAGTTGTGCAACCGTGTTCGGGTAGTTCTGCTCAAGGCTATTAAGTCTCGTTGTTATATCTTTATGAACGCTTGTCATATTTTCGACTTTCTTTCAAATGTTTGTATGCTTTATACAGTTTGCAACATAGTCTAGCAACGATCTTTTGAATAACATGACTTTTGAAAGAGAAATTGTTTTTTTACTTGAAATTTCTTCCGTGATTTCGTAAAAAAAACTTCAATATTTCGCAGGCTTTTTCTATGACAACGAAATCATCCTCGCTAAGTGCTGACAAGCTACGATTTGACTGATTTAAGGAATAAATCAAAGGTTCCTTAGTTTCGAATACCCTTTGAAACATCAAGTAGATGGAATTCCATCGAGTTGATACGTATCAATTTCAAGAAAGCATCGTCCAAAATAACTATAGGACTCAAATATAAACTGATTGTGAGTCGGTCTCGCGACCAACATGAAAACACAGCCTCCAGCTGTCACGGTACAACAATCACGTCCTCCAGTTGAATGATATCCTCTAAAAAGGATTCATCTCACAAAATTGTACACAACCTTTTTTGGTTTTCTCTGGCCTGGTCTGTTTCGTGGTGTTCTCTTTTGGTCGGTTTCTTCCGATCTCATCAATTCCTTATTTCTGATAGGTTGACAAAATGCTAGATCGAACTTTTTTGGACGAAACGAGAGAGTTGAGAGTTTATTAGGTGTTGTCAATTCAGTTGCTGTTCATCCAATCCAATACGAAGCCATTTATTACGGATCTCAGCAATGAGTTTATTCAAGAAAAAAGTATAAAATTCCAAAAAAATATGCTTCCACAAAATTTATGATCCCTCTAAAGATATTGAATAAATTGACACAATAATAGGAAACGAATATCTTTTAATAACATCATTTCATTTTCACAGGGATGCGGTTCAGGAGCTCGATGGATAGCATATGGTAGTATGCTACCGGATGAGTTTGATTCAAACGCATACTATCTATGTTTGCCGCCTGGAGTTTTGCGGCGTTTACAATGTGAAAAAGGCGAAATCTTTGATTTCGAAGAAGGTTCATGTACGCCTCCAACAATAACTGTACCACCTGGAGTAAGAACGGCATATATGTGTAGATAGATGGTGTTCTTTTTAATACATATCCCTTTTCAGTCGTGCCAAGATCTGGCTAATGGAGCAAAAATTCCCGATATATACAACGATAATAGATTTTACATTTGTTTGGACGGATACCTTAATCAAATTTCCTGCAATCCAGGTTGGACTTTTGACAAAGATTCGGAATCTTGTATAGCACCGGGAACACAGTCAACAACTACTGTCTCAACGTCAACCTCGACAATCGATCCGTCAACACCTTCTTCATGCAATTGCGGAAAAGTACCAAGCATGGGTGTAATTCCAGATGAGTTCAATGTGAATAAATACTATATCTGCATATGTGGAACATTTATGCACATCTCGTGTGGCGTCGGATACCATTTTGACCAAACCTTATTGAAATGTTTGCCCAACTTGTATACTACCGGCACTTCAACCATCACGACCGAGTCTTCGTTGCTTTGCGGATCACTTCCTGATGGTGGGAGACTGCCTGACAAACTCAATGACACAAAGTATTACGTGTGTGTCGAAGGAGTTCTCTGGCACTTGACCTGTCCTGTAAACCAGAATTTCAATGAAGCAACATTAATGTGCGTTGCCAGTTCAACAGGATCATCTACAACAATTGAGTCAAAATCTTGCGGCAATCTTGCAGATGGAGGATACCTACCCGATGAGACCAACGACATTATGTTCTACATTTGTTCAAATGGCGCCCTTTACCATAAATCTTGCTCGGCTGGTCAAATTTTCAACCCAGCTTTATTAGCATGTAGGATTGGCACAACATCAACGTCAAATCCATTTACAACGTCATCGACTTCAACCACCACACAAAGGACTTCGACAACTGGTCCATTAAAAGTAAGTAACATTTAACATGTTTGTCAAAGCCCAATTTACGAAACAAGGACAGGACTAGCAGATTTTCCACCAAGCCTCTGATGACATCACTACTTTTGCAGCATATCTTTTTCCTCGCACTGATCAGATTCTGAGTCCGTTCGTCAACGGTCATCCGACAACTGTTCTTGAATTCCTACCAGATACCGTTGCCGTCAACCGTTTTTTGGCGGTGCACACATCTTCCTAGCACATACCTCTATCGTTGCGGTCGGCATGATGTCGCTCGCAAACCAGTGGAAATGATAGCATGTTAAGTGTTTTTATAGAGTTCATAACACAAGGGTCAGGAATAGTTTGACTATAAGGCGTACAAAATCAGTTACTTTTGTCCATTAAGTCAATGCAGAAACTTTGCCAAACCGAATGATTTGTCGGAGGTCCTTTTATCGTTCCTACTTTGAACAAAATGAGCACAACATTCCTTAAAGTCAGAAAACACTAAGGTTTGACTCTGATTTGTAACCTTTGTAATGAAATGAAAGTGGGCGAACGATTTTGCTACGAAATTTCTAGGCAACAAGACTTTTGTTTCATTGGCCTCAATGGACGTTAAGTCCCGGGAACGAGGCAACGAACCCTTGTGTCGTTCAGACTAATTCGGATTCGGCCTCTACCTAGCTAGAGGAGTGATGGCTGCTGGCATGCCAGCTCAGCTCGGCGCGTAATGTTGTGCGTGCGTTCTCTAGCATCAGTCTCGAATCTCATTTTCAGAGATTCAGCCATCAATTTGCCCGATTACACACCGACAAAAAAATCTACTAAAAAAACAAAACATACTATACATCTTGTGAGGCTATATCTCCTACATTACTTTACCAAGGAATTCTTGCGCGCATACGGAGATAATACCGCATTCAAGACCTACCCGAGAGTTAAAAATTCCTTTACGTTACTTCGATCTACGTGTGAAATTCCCAAACTACTCAAACAAACAAAAACGAAAGACTACCGCGTACAAAAACAATCTTTCGGGTGGCCGTGCTACTCCCGGTTAGAAAACGAGCTTCAGCAGAGCTCGCCAGGCGCAGCTGTCGCTGCCTGGGCCCACCCTACTATGACCTAGCGCTTGCTTGTCAGCATGTATATAATACTTACCGCGGCTGAGGTAAGTAGGACGAATGCGATCTTTGATTCCAGAAGTAAATCAACAAAATCTAAATATCATTTAGGCTCAATTATGACTGTTCAAATCATGATAATGAAAATGCAACCATCTAGGCGAATTTTGAGATCTATAAGAGTCCAATAAGAGCCATAAAAAATGATCTTAGACTGGAAATACTTCATGTAGTGTTTGCAAACATTGAATGAAAATTTTAACGCCTATTCCTTTTCTGATTTGATATGAGATACCATACATCAAGGTTGAACTTGGGCAGTAGATATCTGCGAATATGATAAAAGACTGCATTCAAGGAGGTGAGTTTTGAGCCTTAGTGGCAATGAACGTCCAATCGAATACAGATGATATTTTAGCACTGTCAGCATGACAAAATTTTAAAGAATTGAACTGAGATGTACTGTAATGTAAGAAATTAATTATATGATTATTTGATAGTCAATCCAAGTGCAACTAAAGTAGTTTCATTTCATCAATGGAAGGACTGAGCTTTATACTGTATAACACACTTTTGTTGATCTAGGAGGCCTTGGATCTTGGATCAAATCTAGATAGGAGAATTTTTTTGGTTGAAAACCTTTAACAAAATTGGTTAAACACCCTCATCGGTTCTTTGTATACGACCGTATACAATTCTCGTATTTAAAATTGAATGTATTGAAAATTTGTTGATGAAATATGCTGGATTTTTTGAAAGTAACTTTATTTTGCCTGAAGGACCTGAGTTTCCCATCAATACATGTCACGCACGCGTTTTGTTGCCTGAGTAGAAATAGTTACGAATCGGTTCTTGCGTATATGACCGTATACAATGTATGTGTGCATATATCAGATACAATGTATATTCTACATATGCTTACTCGCTTCAGTACTAGATCAGGGCGGATTTGTAAAAAAACTACATTTGGCCGTTGAGAAGGGGCACACCGATTTTTGCAGGAGAAGTTGTGGAATAATTCGTATAACAATAGTTGACTAGTGCTCTCTCTCAAAAAAGTCGGGAACATTAAAAACAAAATCGAAAAGTTCACAATTTTTTTTAAAAAAATCGTTTTTTCCTACTTTTCATACCCCTAACTTTAAAACGGTTCATTTTAGGTAACAGTTGTTTGGCAATAAAAGTTGCGTAGTAAAATTTGCAATAAGATAGGATTGGTTAAAAATCTTAAAACATTTGACCTTTACCTTTTTTATATAATTTTTTTACCACTTAAAATGCACTAAGGACCTTTATATTTCGCTTAAAAAATCTTTACAATATCATAAAATAGAAAACAAGTTATCATCAAAATCGATTCTGTAGATTGCCGAAAATAATTGTGCAATCTAAATTTATTTAAACAAAAATCAAAAATTTTGAAAACTTGCAAGTCAGCTGCGGATTCGGTCGTAGAAGCCATGCTTCCATCAACAGACTGTCCAGGCTTTCCCTGCCTTAGCTTAGCGCTTGCCAAGTAGGCATGTGTAGCGCACTAAGACCCACGGCAGGGAGGGCCCGGACAGTAACATCGATGTCCGGAGTGCCTCGAGTGACGTCTCCTTCCCTCGAGCAGTGGCTCAGCCGCCCGAGAGTTAGTTTGTTCACGCGGTTGACCCCACGTTGGGCGCCATTGTAATGAAATTCTACCAGTACTGATTGATATGCATTGAAAGCCATTGTATTCAACTGAAGTTGTTTATCAACACCAATTACAAGCTGTTGTGTTGCCATATGTTACTCGTCGTTACCAATTCGTTTCATTATTGAGCACATTCCACAAAAGAGTCAATATAAACGAAAGAAATGAAAATATGAAACCGAACATCATTGAAGATGAAACAAAGAATAGTGTTGATACCATGGACCAAATGGTAGCCACATACACTTGTAAACGTGAAATAAATCGGTGGCCAACGTCATTATTTTGTAATCTGCTTGATGTGAGTGTATTGAACAACATAGCTTACATCTGAAAAGGGGAGACTGAGATACGATGTTCAAAAGCACATATAAATCTTTCGAAAGTCATCATAACCCTTCAAGTTCTCGCTTACCAAAATAGGAGGTTGAATCCTTGCGACTCATTAGACTTAAAGAAGAGGCTTGTTTTAAATAAAGCATGATGGAATTGAAGTAGAAGTTACCGATTCCACAGAGTACTTCCTTTGTGGATATCTTGCATACGAACAAATAGGACAAATACCTTTACTTCTACTATCAGTGATCCTGTAATATCATAAAGATACCAAGAAGCTATGTTTAGGTTTCGTTAAAGCTACCTAATCATATCCATGGAAGTTTCAAATCGCATGGGACGAGCTGGTCTTATTATATTTTTCTCCCTTTCTTAATTGATTTTTGCACTATATATCTTTTGGCGCTGCAGATCAATACCAACCAACATAAGATTGTCGGTTGAACTCAACAAAATACATATAAGGGTTACAGATTTCTTGCCGAATCATTGTTCTAGCTTGTCTTCTGACCTTATAAAATTTCATTCAAATTTCTAGGATTGTGGTTCATTACATCCCGGAGATATGGTGCCTGATGAACTAGACGTTTCCATGTTCTATATATGCGTTCGTGGTACAATGAGACACCTATCCTGTCCAAGCGGTATGATGTTTGACGCAAAAACATCTTCGTGCATTCGAAAAGATTCAACATCGCCAATGGTACAATCAACTTCAACGGAATCTAATCTACCAAATTTCTCGGTAAGCCAAAGTCCTGGCTAAATTTAGGATATCAATAAATATTTAAGAAGTTTCTCTATCAATTTTTAATTTTCCAAGAAATGGTTGAAGAGTTTTTTTCAAAATAGACTAATTCATTTGGAATGAAATTATCATAAAAGATACTTTATTTGTTGCATTGCTTCTGGATTAAATTAGAAGATAATTTATTTATGTTAACCTCATATTCGATTGGTTTCTTTTCTTGCAGAAATGTGGTGATTTGAAATCAGGTGAATTTATGTATGATAAAAACGATTCAAAATATTTTTACCTTTGCAATGCTGGTTCGCTTGAACGACGTGCCTGTCCAACAGGACAAATTTTCGATAAAGTTACGCTGATGTGTACAAGGAAAAGTACTACGTTAGCTTTCAATCCGGTTGCAGTTGTAGCAATACCCGGAAAACAAGTAAGTATGTGAATGATGTGGAAAACTAGGATCCTATCAATAAGTGAAAGGTTAACTACTGTCCGTGCTGAAAAAGGATTTACATTCACTCGCTTTTCAGTATATAAGAGATGTTAAGCTACGGGGCAAGTGTGGCTAATTTTTTTAGATTTTTATATTCAAAAAACAGTGTTTAAATTTTTAAATTAATATAATAATTAAATAGAGTTTTTACAGCTGGTATGTTTTTAGACTCAAATAAATAGCATTACTTAAAAGTAAGTAATGCTATTTATTTGAGTCTAATAAACATACCAGCTGTAAAAACTCTATTTAATTATTTATATTACACAGAGGTAGATTATCATATTTTTCAATCATTTAAAAATAATGCCAAAAGTCCGTTAGCTTTTTCCTTTTGAATAACGTCCTTTTAATAGTCATTTAAGAGTTAAGAGTAGAGAAATATTAGGATGAAGAATGATTGAGGGTTAAGAGAGAGAGAGAGAGTTTTAAGTTTAAGTAAAATTTGAGATTGTTTCGCTGCTCTCTTTAAAAAAAGAGGCAAGTTCAGAAATCATACGTACGCTTTTCCCGAACACGGTTGCACAACTGGCCCAGTACTGGGTCAGTGCAGGCTGAGCTGGCCCTAAAGCACTGGCCGAGTCTTGTTCGCCAGTGCTGGCCTAGTAACATATAAGCGCTGGATGATAACTACGGGCGAAAGTTGTATGCCAGTACTGTGGCCAAGACTCAAAAGCAGCACTGGTCCAGTACTGGCATACAACGAATTTGTTACTTCGCCAGGAGTCAAATGCCAAAAAGAAATTGACGGCGACAAGAGCCATGGAAATTTGAATGAAAATATCATTCTCACATGAAATTCGTCGTCCGGCATGTGAAGAGGACTAGCCGGAATTTAATTGATATGTGAGTGCTGTATCACCTTTGCCACCGAGTATTGAATCCGCAACGTCGATCATACAGAGCAAGCGCTGTAGCGTTGAAGCCATAGATACAGTTAAGAGTTTACATCCAAAACCACATTCGAAGGCATTGAAAAGCAAGCCGTCAGCCGAGCATCGATGAGCGGACAGCCATCAGCTATTCTCCATCCTACAAAGAACGACAGTGTTGGCTGAGTGTCGGCTGAGTGTTTTAAAGTGGCATTGGCCCAGCACTGGAGGAGTGTTGCAAATTGACACTGGGGATCGGCACTAGTTGAGTGTTGTAAATTAAAACTGGGGACCGATATTGGTTCAGTGATGGGTGAGTGTTGTAAATTGATCCTGGCAATCAGCACTCACCAATAGCTGGAAGCTACTACTGCAAAATAAAACTCTGCATTGCAAATAGTCATTTATGTCGCTTGATTATGACATGATTTTATATATTAAATATTCGAGATACGGAATTTGCCAGTCGTTCGTTTAGTGCTAGATATGTACGCAATTTTGAAAAGCCGACATTTTTATCAATATTTCGAAAAGCACGACTCGCACGAAGATGTTATGTCCAGCAAACATGGCCAAAATACAGTTTTATAATTTTCTGGATCATGACGCCAATACTCTTGGACTATTAACTGAGAAGTTACGAACGAAAATAATATAAAAAACAGTCCGTGTGTGAAAAATATTGGAAAAGTTATTAAATATTGTACATTGTAACATTTTAGTTGAGTTGAACGTGTAATAGTCTAGTTTTGATTCCTGATTAACTTTATCGACATCGTGTCCGGAAGATTATCTTGTATTCTTTCTAAGAATAAAGGATAGTGTAACCTTCGTGCTATTTACCTTTGCCTGCAACATATTTCTTCGAAATATAGACGAATACGAAAGGGAATACTGTTCAGCCTATACCCGCAAAATGAACGTTTATGCGTTCAATCAATATGAACTATAAGTTCAACAAGAATTTCAAATAATGCAATGATTTCCGACATGTTTTCTTTGCCATTCACATACATACATTTCAATGTTAATGCAATACTATACATTACATTATTATATTTCAGTAATAGCTCCAAGCAATGGGCGACTGTCGATCGCCAGTGCTGGCTCAGTGCCAATTTACAGCACTGGGCCAGTACTCAAATGCAGACTGTTTGCTGCTGGTTGTATTTGCACTGTTTTTACCTCAATTTTTTTTGCAATGGACAAAGAAGGTTTGTGAAAGTTGCGGCGAACTAAATTTTCGCCATATTTGCGATACATAACATCTTCGTGCGAGTCATACTTTTCGAGGTATTGAAAATAAAGTATGCGTCTTCTTTTCAAAATTGCGGTCAATCTGCTCAGACAACTAGCACTTTATTGCCGTATCTCGAATATCTATTGTATTGAGGCATGTCATAATTAAGCGGCATAAATGACTTTTTTATTCGCAACGCAGACTGAGTTTAATTTTGCAGTAATGACTCCAAGTACTGAGCCAGTGCCGATCGCCAGTGCTGGCCCAGTGCTGAGGATTGGCACTGGGTCAGCCACTCGAATGAAGTAATGGGCAAGCACTCAGCCAGCACTGGCAACTGACCGTAGGCTGTTCGTTGTACGCAGAGGCTTCACCGACGCTTCTGGTTCTGAAATTCGAATTTTGAAAAGTGATAGATTATTATTACACAAGGGCAGGATATAGGATCATAAGTAAATAAGATAACTCAAACACAGGACATCTAACCATCAATATTTTGGGAAGCTTATAAAAACACAAAAACCTATAAATTCCAGCAAGTTGTATCTTCAGTTTAATTCATCACTAAAACCACATCAATCATAAACCGGCAATCCAATTTTTAAATAAAACCAAATAAACAAACATTCATTTCAGAGTTGTGGTATAATAAAAGCCGGTGAACTATTGCCAAACATCCACGATGAACAGAAATACTTTATATGCAACAATGGCATATTGAAACCACAATCCTGTCGATCTGGTTACACATTCAAAAAGCAGAGTTTATCGTGCGTAGCAGTCGAGGATGTGTCTAGTAATTTCGGTGAACCCAAGGTAAAATAAACTACATATTTTTATAAATATATGTCCGAAAATTTTACATTTCAATCGAATTTTCATAGAGTTGTGGAAAATTGGGAGCCGGTTTGTTTAAACCCGACGAAACAGATGACACTTACTTCTATCTTTGTAGCAATGGTATTTTGGAACGACGTCCTTGCCAGCCAGGATCAACGTTTGACAAAATGAAATTAATGTGCATAACCCAGATTAGAAGAATTCCAGGCGTGCGGGTGTGTGCTAGCAATTCACTTTTGAAACAATGTTCCTTTATATTTTCCTATTAAATTTATACTTCAGTTAAAATTAATTTCTCTAGGATATTTGAATCCTAATCTATTAATTGCAATATCTGAAAACTTTGTTTGTTTTTTCAACAGTCTTGCAAAGAAATGCGATCAGGTGCATATGTTCGTCACGACACTGACAACACTAAATACTACGTTTGTGTATTGAACATGTTGCAGGAGGAACAATGTCCAATAGGATATCAATTTGATCCATATGAATTGTATTGTAAGAGGATGTACTCATAAAAGGTATGAAAAATATGAGCACTACTAAAACTCTAAGATATTAACAATAAGATTTTTTGTATGCTTACTCACAGGAATCGACAATAAACACATAATTTGCACAAATAATGAATTTAGTCTTTTGCTAAAACACACACAAAAAATGGATTAATGAAATACATATACGATATCATTTCTTATTTATAATTGAAAAAAATTGTAAAATGAATAAATTTTTCAGGAGAATATTTGCAAGATGGGCTTTTAATTTTGTGTTCGACTTTTTCAAATTATTAGATTTAGGAGCAGAAATTTTGTGGAGATATCTATAAAAAATATTTAGAAATACGAAAGCATTTAACACCCTTGCAAAAATCTTTAGACAAATAAATTACTTCTTTATGTTTTCTGTAACTAATATGAACACCAATTAAATAAATATGGGTATAATTTTTGTAACATGCACGTTCAAAAGAGGAAGAAAAGCTAGTCAAATGGATAAAAATAAATTTAAAAAACCACACAGACTTGAAAAAATATTTGTAAAAAAATACATGTCAAATTGGTGGGTGTCCATTACTCCCCGAAGAATTTAAGCTGGGCAGAACAACTTCTGCATATAAGCATCGCGAAGGAAGACCAGTCGCTCGAGTCTCCACGAATAACGTTGAAAAAAATCACCATGTTGTGATGGAAGACCAAAGAGCCATTATCATACTTTAAGCTGAGATCACAAGGACCTCATATCACAGCATTCAAAGGATTTTCATCAACAAACAGCAAAAGAAGGCTTTAACTTAAATGTCGAGATGGAGAGGCAAGTTTTACGTCTCAAGAACCAATCTTCAAAAGTTTCAAGGCTATCAACTTTTTTAAACGAAATCTGGATTCATTATTTTGATCCTTAGACCGAACATTGATCGAAAAAATTCAAAGCGTCTTGCATAGCAGGAAAAATTATGGCATCATCCCTTGGTAATAATAAAGAAATAGGAGATCCAAATTATTAGATTACAGCAGTCTTTTGAATAAAAGTGGTAAGCAAAACTGTAAGCTAGCTTCTTAGTTCATAAAGGCGGGTGCATTGCCTTTATGAAGTAAGAACACAGAAAGTTAGCATTATAATGGCTACTATTTGAGAAGTAGGTTTTAGGCTGCTTCACGAGGGGTGATCAAAAAGTAATGAGAATCATAATAAAAGACGGTGATGATAGTTACAAAAATACTTTATTTTTCTACATAATCTCCTAACAAGGAAATACATTTAGTCTATCTTTTTTGTAAACCCAGGATTCCCTGAGAAATTTTTTTTGTCTTGACCCTCCCAAAACGTCTCAACAGCGGCCATCACTTCATTATTGTCTTCAAATTTCTGGCTGGCCTCGGAGGTGTTGCTTGAGACAAGGAAAGAGGTGGGAGCTAGATCTGGCGAATAGGGTGGGTGTTCCAGCAGTTCGAATCCCGTTTCTTGAATGGCAGCCATCGCAACTGCGGCTTTGTGGTGAAACAGCACTCCAGCTCGTAGTTTGCCGCGTCTTTTTGCCTTAATGACTTCCCGCAATCTTCGTATTTGGTCCGCGTAGTAAGAGCCCGAAATAGTGGCTCCCTTTTCCAAATATTTCACCATAATTATTCCTTCGGCGTCCCAAAAAACGGACACCATAACCTTTCCCGCCAAACTTGACACTTTGAACTTTCGGTGTTGGTGAGGAGGCTCGCTTACAAGTCATCGATTGTTGTTTGGTTTCAGGATCAAAATGGTAGATCCATGTTTCGTCCATGATCACGAAACGTGACAGAATTTTTTTCTGATCTGCTTGGAACTTTTGGAGATTCACCCTTGACATATTGACTCGTTTTTTCTTGTGCTCGTCGGTTAACATTCGCGGTACCCAATGCGCAGAGACCTTTTTCATCTGCAATTCGCCCACAAGGATTGTTCGAACGCTACCGTATGAAATCCCTGTGACCTCAGCTACATGTCTGACGGTCACTCTTCGATCTGCCAACACAACATCTTCGACCTTTTTCACGTTATCTTCACGGTGTTCATCTTCAGTGGATGTTCTTCCCAGCTTAAACTCCTTGGCCCAGCGTGCAACTGTGGAATATGGAAGAGCAGAGTTCCCCAATGTTTCCTTCTAGTCGCTGTGTATGTCTTTGGTAGACATTTTTTTCAAACAGAGGTACTTAATGACTGCTCTAATTTCGTTTTTCTCCATTTTGATGTTATCTCTTCGCCGGTTCGTATTCAACTGAATGAATCGTAGTCTATTTATATGATTTTTTCATGCTGACCTAGTGAGTCTATAAGCAAGCGAAAAAAAATTTTGTTGGATTTTTATGCGAACTGGAAATAACCGTTTCTCATTACTTTCTGATCACCTCTCGTAATATCTGCCCGATTCTTTAGATCTAGTTCACAATGATTCATAGTATCTTTCCTCGGCTCAAGGAACAATTTTATGGTAGAAAATTTGATAACGAATACAAATTGATCGCTGCTATGCAAGCATTTCGAAAGGATTGACACAAAAAATGTATGATCCAACCAAAAGATATAACCAAAAGTCAAAAGGTTCTATGTTTTTTTATACCTGATTGTTGTAACTGCAAAAAGTTCTATGTTCAAAAGGGTGTTAGTTCACATGGATTATATTTCCATAGAAAAAGCTATCGATCTACTAATATACGTTCGTGTCGGGCAGCTCGCCGAGGTAATACACTTTAAGCATTTGTAGGGGCACTTGTTGTCCTTCACTAACGCCGAACGATTTTCTATGAAAGTTTCTGTCTACTTGCGAAACACTCGTCACTCTTACAGCAGTCAAATTAGTAATGCACTTTAGTTTTGGCTTAGTAGTACACTTTGGCTTGGTTTAGCTGTCGCTACTAGTATACTTTCAGGCTATTGAAGATGGCTTACTATAGTTGGCTGTCGCTACTAGTACACTTTGAGCATATTCAAGTCGGCTTACTATTACATTTTCAGCATGCAGGGTACAGCTCTTCCCGAGCTAACCCCCAGAAGTTTTGTATGGAAGTGTATGTCTTACTACTGCTGTTTTAATTTTGCTCTAATAATTTCTGTTGGAAATTTTACAAGGTACGAGGTTAGTTCCAAAAGTACCCAATCTAAAGTATAGAAGACATTCGATGTTTCAAAATAATGGATGTGGTAGAAAGTGCCATCCTTATAAAGCTCAAATTTGAAGTATGGCGACGCTACGTTGTTAAATATTTGCAAACATGAAAAAATAGACTGTCGTTATAAAATGATTCCATTAGAAAGACTTCGGTCCAAGGAATATCAAAGGGTAGCTGGATTCTACTCTGAGGAAATTTGATCTTTTGTTAGCTATAGTAATATATGTAATTGATGAGACTTTGTTGAGCGGCTGACCATATCAGAAATGGTGCCAAAAAAATCACAAAATTGTATTGGATGACCGTCAACTGAAAGTGCGCAAGCTTTTAGGCATGATAAATATTTCAAAAAGTGTTGTATATCGCTTATTGGCTGAAAATCTGGACATGAGGAAGATGTGCCCAAGAAACAGCGTCGTGAGGATGTTTCAATTGAGGGATTGGATTAATTTCACAACAATTAACCCAAGATTTTGCATCGATTCATCACTTCACACCCGAGTCGAAGGATCAATTAAAATTGTACCTAATCTGAAATGGGAGAATCGGCTCCAAAGAAGATGAAAATAGTCGTGGAATAATGCTGATGGATTATCTTCAGAAAGAAAAAAACAGTCAACGGCGAATATTGGACGAATTTATTGCAGTGATGAAATCTAGTAAATACAGCCAAACTTGACGAAGAAAAAGATTTGTTTCATCAAGACAATCCACCAGTTCACATGCCTATTATTGCGATGATCAAATTCAAAGAGTTAAACTTTGAATTGCTCTCTCATGCACCCTGTTCGTCTGATTTAGCCCTCTCCAATGATTTTCTGTTTCCCAACTTGAAAAAATGACTTGGTCGCAAAAGATTCATCAACAACTTAGAGATACAGTTTACGGCTGATAGCAATTTTGAAAAGCCCGTCGAAAGAAAAAGAAAAGCTCCTGCTATCTCTGCAACAGTCGCAATTAAGATCCGATGAGAAAATAAACAGCTCGCCAGTTAATGGGCCCCCGTTGTTACTGTCTTCAAAGACAATCAATTATTTGAGACAGTTAGAGAAGGAGTGACTCCTGCTACCGTTGAAGTGCAAGTGAACTTCTCAGCTGTTGCAATAGAAAAAGTTAATCCAGTAAATTTTACTATTTATTGAAATGAAATCGAGGACTATGATTATATTAGGTCAAGCATTTGAGTGGATCGTGTAAAAAAGGAAAATAGATAACAAATACTAAACAGATTTTGGTACATCTTTCTACATGATTCTGGCTTCGAATTCTGATGAATATCAGGCAGAATTAAGGTTCTAGTGAAGACGATTACTCTCCGAAAATGAAATCCAACTGATTCACTAAGATGGGCAATTTTAGGATTTGAAAGAGGTACAGGCAACGTTGAAGTTCGGGGAAGATTTGTTGAAGATCAGAGATGTTTCGAAGAAAATCAGGAAAGTGTTGAAGACATTCAAGAAGGTATTGAAGAAAACTAGAAAAGAGCTGAAGAAGTGCAGGTTGCTACCAATAAAAAACGAAGAAAATATGATGTGCGTCCAAGGTATTAGGCGACAAATAAAACGGCAAAAGGAAGAAAAAGCATGCGTTTTTGAAAAAAAACTAGATGATGATAAATATAAGCTTGTTATTGGAGCGGAAGGAAAGGAAGTTACAAGCTTTATGCTGCTAGAATAGAAGACTTTTTAAATGCGAGAAAATGGCAGAAATTGAAAGGTAAAAACTTTTTAACAACTTATAGACAAGCAAAAAAAGTTGGCAAGCGAAAAGAGTGATCATTTTATCATTTTTCTACAAATTAAAATCAAATTATTAATTTGAGAAAACTGATACAGACAATATCCGTAAAAATATCTCATTTAAATATCACCTGAAGATATGTTATGAAAAATTTAAAATATGTAAGAGAATTTTTCTAAGCAAATTGGACCCAGAGGGAAAATCAGTTCAATCATGGATCATAGAACCTTCTCTAGATAGATTTATGGTTGTTGAAAAAAAGGAAAATAGCATCGACGATTTGTAGCGCTTTAGTGAAAACAGTTCCGAAATTCAATTACTATCGAACAAAGAGACAGCGAAAAGGAATCTGCTCCAGCAATTGTTTGAGTCTTCACCTAAAAGGGAATCGCTTTATTGCCGTGCCAACACTATTAAGCAATATTTAGAACCTATAAGCAAGTCAAAACTATTTAAAGTCTAAGAGAAAAATCTCCAACCTTCCTCAACAATACTCTTTCATAGTGTATTCACGTCCTTAGAATATTGGATTCATTCTACCCAAGGAAAATGAATGCAAGACGTGTATAAAGTATAACATTTTTTTCCTGCAGACTATATAAGAACAATTAAGTGGGTCAGGATTAACTTGAAACCGTACGTTGATCAAAGTCTGACAAAAAAAAATTTTTTTAGCTACTCTGACGGCTACTACAAACGCATTGGACCTGGATAAAAGAAAGCAAATCTATATATGACTGATTTGAGATGCCTTAATTCAAAAATGGATGGTCATATTCTTCACAAAGTGAATTTCTTAGACGAGTGAAAGGAACTGCCACGAAAACCAAAATGATGCTCACGTAGAGTTAAAGTCACTCACAACAAATCTTTGGCTATCCAGGGAAGCAAGTTTAAGGACGTGCAGGACTTCAAATCAAACCTGGAAGAGGGTTATCATCGATTTTACAATGGTCTTCGCAATGATGACTGTGAACCATCATGTATTCGTATAAATAATTCGCAATCTATATTCCAATTTTTAAGTTTTTATAATACACTGTTTACATGGTTATTATTAATTTCAAAAAAAAATTAAATGCAAATATATCCATACCCTTACACCCTTTCTTAATTATTTTCTTGTAGACAGTTGAATGTTTGTGTGCAAAATGTCGTATGCTGAAAATTAGCTGTGAATATGATTGCAAAACCTCATATGTCTATTAGTACCTTAGTTCAATAATGCTGAACTAACAATGAACTAAGAATAAAACAGAATATATAATAACAGGCTCAAATCATATGGAAAATATCAGTTTTTTCGCTATTCTCAAAAATGAACCTTTTGCACTTTGAGTGACAATATTCACGATGATTATTTTCGGAACCCTCTTTGTACCATATATGCAATCACGTAATGAACTAAAACTAACTCCTTATCCTAGGTATGTTTCAATTTTTTTAGACCCACACTATGAAACATTCGTCGAGAACTAAAAAAAAAATTCATTGGTTTGTTGTCCACAATCATAAATTACGGCAAAGCAAAGCTTTAGGCCCGGGCTCCATGTCCGATTCCAAACCGACTATTATTTGGGAATGCGTAAACAATGAAAACGACGGGCGTCAGCGTCCACGTCCGATTCCAAATCTGAAATAAGAACGTGCAAGGCACTGCCGGTATCACCTGCTCCATGGGCTTCTCCGTTCACTGCCTTTTAACGAATGACCACAACGCATGCGCATACGGAAAATCGGTTTCTGAAAACCGGCCGTGGAGCCGGGTGCCATCCGATCTTATGGCGAAAACGTGTAAATGAGCGAGAAGGAAGCGTCTTCGCTCTGATTATGAATCATAACGTCGATCCGAGTCACTCTGAACCGGACGGGTCGTAAAACCTGCGTTCTTGATCGAATCGGACGTGGACGCAGGGTCGCCAGGTTCTCCTATAGATAACATACAAAATAAAAAAAGCTCGCACCGCACTGACCTTCATTCTTAAAAACAAACAAACCGAAACCAATTTGGAATCGGACGTGGAGCCTGAATCTTAACGTTGCCTTTCTTGAACATGTTTAACACCTTGGCTGCCATTGTGTCACCGGTGAACATACTGAAATGATTCCCCACAGGCCATATATCACCGGTGAACACACAATTAGTGATTCCTTCAAGACCTTTCTTCTAATAGTCCTTTTCAGAAGAAAAATATTTTTTTTATTATCATCAATTTTGTCGTGTTTACCGGTGATACATGGCACGCAAGGTGTTAACGACAAGATTTTTTTTAAGTTTGTCTGATAAATAAAGCCTATTTCAACTTTCAATTCAGTTTTGTAAATAAAACTATTCGTCTTAGCTGAATAGGTTCAGTGGAGGTTGTAACAGTTAATACAGTATAAAAAATGATTAATAATCTTCACAATAATTTGCCAATTTGGATGTGACAAGTACAAAATGAAATTAAATAATAATAATAAAAACCTAACAAAAATCAATAATGCTGTAATGGAAAGAAACAGACAAATTAAAGAAATTTAATAAAATCATAAATTCAATAATTTCCTCACTTTGTTTCCTGGTGATAAGGAGATATCTCCATGGACATCGCCAAACAAAGAAAACATTCCCACAAATTAGACAAAAATTCAACTTTTCTTTTTAGGAATACTTTGATATATCCCAAGTAGGTCTCCGATTATTAACCTATTCGCTGCCAAGCCCAAATCATATGAAGTCGTTCCCGTTGCCAACTACATTTAAAGCGCTATTTTTTACCTAAGTTATGCTATTTCTTGGTGAAAGTTTATAAATTTATCATATAAAATCATTTACATGCATAAAATCAAAGACGAGTATACTCGTCTCTGGCAATGGAAAGGAAATAGGACTCGATATCCTTTTCCGTATTTTTGCATTTGTTTTCAGAATAAGAAACCGAAAATCGCACAGATAGATAAAACAATATAAATGCCATGGAAATGGAAAAAGGAGATAAATAAATATATATAATCATAATAATATATAAAAATAATAATAATAAGTAATGATAAATATATAATAAATGATAAATATAGAATAAATGATAATATTGCTATCACATTTTGTTATTAAAACGCGATTTAGTTGATTTTTTTAAAATTTGTACAATATCAGTAATTGAAGTGTTATTTTTGTAATAAAATTTTGTATAGAATTTTTTTCAAGTTATTTTCATGTGAATGTTAATTTTTATGATCACAAAAGATTTTCTAACTCAAAAGCATGTATGTTATAAAATATTGAAGGCAGGACGAATATATTCGCCTTGCTAGTATATAACACCTCGCCAAAGACGAGTATACTCGTCCTTGGCAGCGAATGGGTTAAATAAAAATGTTATCGTCCGCGAAAACTTCACTGTGGCTTACAATAGGGCACTAAAAGGCCTTGATCACACTTTGCAAGACATCTGCGGAAATAAGTGGGGTTCCTCCTGGTCAGATACTTTTGAAAAATGCCTGCTTATGACTTCGAGCTCTACGCTAGCGCAAAACCGAAGAATAATTCAGCTCGTCTAATTATAAAATTAGTTTGATTTAATCAACCCGGAGTTCCATCTTAATTAACTCCTAGAGTGGGCACGGTTCATGAATGAATAATATTTGCTGCTGTAATTAAGATTCTTGATTTCAAATTTTCTGGCCCTTAATCCCCGCGAATGTTAAGGGATTATTCTCTATCTCTGTCTCTCTCTCTCTCTCTCTCTCTCTCTCTCTCTCTCTCTCTATATATATATATATATATATATATATATATATATATATATATATATATTCATATATATATATATATGCGTGTATATATATGCAAGTATATATATGTGTGTGTGTGTCTATATTTTAACGAATAGAAAGCACCAAGCTTATAATATTAGCAAATAGTAATATGGAACGTCCAAAAAAAAATGATGCAAGGGGAAACGTTTTTACAATT